>RJWM01030215.1:0-23680 GCA_004363535.1 Dasyprocta punctata
CGGGGAGGGCCGGGCATGGCGCGGGCCGCGCGGGGCGGACGGTGCAGAAGGGGCGCCCTCCTCGCCGTCGCCGCGTGGACCGCGGGCTGGGTGCTGGTGGCCGCGCTGCTGCTCCGCGCGCACCCGGGCGTCCTCTCCGAGCGCTGCACCGACGAGAAGAGCCGGCGCATCCTGGCCGCGCTGGTAGGTCCCGCCGTCGCCCTGCCCCGCGCCGCGCCCCCGGGGTGGCGGCCTCCGACACCGTCTCCCCGGGCACCCGAGCCCACCCCACCCCGGAAGCTGGGCCGGGGTGGCATCGGCCAAGGTGGGAGGTCCGGACCGAGCGGGGAAAGCTGGGCGCGACCCGGGGTCTCAACTCGGGAGTCCTAGTGGGCGCGCGGGGCTATCCTCTCCTTTGCGCCAAAATTGGCCCAGTTTCCCGGGACTCTGCTCCTTTTCGACTCTTCACGCCCCAGCCTCTGCTCCCGAAGAAAGTTTTCAGGCTGCTGCCGGGTCTCCGGCTTGGGGAGCCAGCGGGTGCGGAGCTGGGGCCGGCGGGGACCATGCCCCTCGGTCCCTCAAGTCCCTCAGCCCCTACGCCAGACCCCCAGCACCTCCGCACACCCAGGTGTGATGGACCCCACCTCTTAGCGCCGCAAAGCCATAGCTCTTGGCAGTCAGTGTCTGAGGGAACCGACGCCGAGGACGCGCAGCCGCCCGTCCCGTGCTCCCCTACAGCCAGCCTCCCAGGGGCGAGGGGCTGGGTGTGCGCCCCAGACAGCTCCTTTGCCGCGCCGGCAGCTGCCGGGAGAAAGAAACACTTGGCTCTGCAGACCGGTGCCCCGGGCCTCTTGCCCCGGGCCAAATGCCCTTTCCTTGGTTGGAAGGCTGGTTGCGCCTTCCTCTTTCCTTTCGATGTGGAAGGTCTTCGCTGCAGGCTTCCATCCATTTAGGCGTCCCTGGAAGGAAATCCAAGCGAGAATTGTGCAGCAACTTCTGGTACTTGTTTTCTTACGTGATTATTCACTTCCTAAAATAATGATCAATTAAGCGTTTGGTGTGAAAGGTGACCCATGTTGTTAGAAACCTGAGAAACACATGGGAAGTTTTCAATCCAGTTGCTTACACATGGATGGGATTTCTGAGACTGCAGATTTTCAAAAAGCTGCACTATGAAGGTTTTCAAAGTAAGCGATTTTAAAAGCAGTATTGGAAAAATTAAAGAACGAAATCGTCGTGTCCCTAATTGAATTCCTGTAGACCCCTGTCCTGATGCGCTCATCTGATAGGTGAGATGCTCCGTCTTCTTCAGCTCTCTTACAGAAGTTTGTCCAGTTGTAAACTGTTTGCTGACTTATCTAAAAATTCCTTTAATTTATAAATTTTGGGGGGAGAGCTGATTGAACAAAAATCGTTAATTTGGCTAGGATGAAAGACCTATTTACGAATTTAATATAATAATCTTTTAGATTAAACTAAAAATAAGCACTTTTTCATTTATTTACCTTTGGTCAAGTGGGGAAAGGCTTAATGGAAATTAAATAGCCTGATACAATTTAAGTAATTGCTCATCACAACTTTCCCAGCATTCCTAGTTGTAAATTAAAACCAATTCTGTTTAGAAGCTTTACCAATACATCTTCAATGGCAGCCATATGGAATCGTTTTTAGTCTGACACACAGCCGAAGAGGTTGGCTCTGCCGCTGAAGGCCCTCAGTCTTAACTGTGGCCAGCAGAATAATTCACATCACCAGTTCTGCACGGACTTTCTGGGCGCGTCAGGTGAGCTGACCCATCAGGACGAGCCTATGGCCCTGCCTGAGATGGCTGTTTTACACACGCCCTCAGGAATTCTCTCTCCCTCTTATCCTTTCTGTTGTTTCCACGTGGACCTTGCTGACGTGAGACCCCACAGTGCTCTGGCTCGCGTTTTGCCCAGGACACTCTGGACAAGGACAGGCTTCGTCGACCAGGCTGTGCTGAGCCGGACTGCCAAGCAGAGGGGTTGGCGCTGTGGCTTCCAAGGACCGGAGCTGGATCGCCTCTGTGTGTCCTGGCTCCCCGGCACATTTCATTCTGCCTGGCTTTCACCCTACATAATAAAGCTGGTTGTTATTTGTCTGACTGGCCTCCAGACTCTCATTAGCTTTCTCTCTGAGTAGGGAGCACAGAAGACATGTCGCCAGCCAAGCAGAGGGAGGCTCTCTCTGCAGAGCTGGGTTGTGGCGAGTTCCCTCCAGGTGTTCCTGGCCCCGGAATGGCAGGTGTCATCCCTGGCCTGCAGGGAGAACGTGGTGGATACAGCTGATGAGGCTTAGGAGCCCGTTAGACAGCGGGGCTAAGAGGTCTGCAGTTCTCCTGAGCCCATACCCTGCCTGCTGACTGAGCCAACCACACTCCAGAAACTGGAGTCTTTAAAAGAGCCAACTTGAATAGTTCCAAAGGATTTGAGTTTGGAATTTCTCCAGTCAGACTACACTGCTCCTCCTGCAGCTTCTAGCATATGCTGTGCTAAAGAAACTGGTACCCATGCTCCAGGAGCTGGGAGGTTTTTAGGGTCCCTCTTTTCAAATGAGCTGCGTACAGCCAGGCCGAAGGATGTTAGGTGGTGCTCACTCACTTATGAACTTGGCTGCTGCTGCTTCTGCAGGCGGAGGGTTCCACAGAGTCTGGAAGGCACTTGGTGCCTGGTGGGCACAATATCAAGTCATTTTATATGTATTATTCCGTTTAATCCCCTCAACAGTCTACCGAAAGAGGTATTCACTTTTAGTACCCCTGCTTTTGCAGATGGACAGACTTTGCCCTGATTTACACAGTTGTTAAGGGGCAAGGATGCTACCCCCATGCAGTCTGATAGTAGCGACCCCAAGATAGTGGCTTCTCATATAAGTTTATGAACCCCTTTCATTGCATGTAGTTCCAAAGCACTTCGGAAATATTCCTAGAGACTATGTTATTCAGAAGGCTTAACTGCCTGTGATTAGTTAGGTCTTGATGGAATTTAATTTTTTCGTCTACTTTAGAAATTCTTTTTTCAAAGTGCAGTCATATCTTTCTTTGTGGTGACAGGAACTGTCAAGGGTCCAACAGGACACAGTGGGTAGGCTCCATATCCAGAAAGATCTCACAGCAGGAAGTAGCTCCAACTTCACTCTTGCTGTCCAGGAGGGTTGCACAGCTGCTGGGGAAGGAAAACCCTCATGAAATATGAATGTTGCTAAATGCAGGTGAACTTAATGCTTCTTAAGTCAAAAACACACAAGGAAGGCAGCCCTTCACCATGGCCTCCGTAATCCCGTCCATACTGTCCTAGACTGGAGTGGACAGATTTTGTTTTTGCCTGAGAACTATGGTACCAACTGGAAAGATACTAAGAAACAACAAAGAAGGCTTTCAGCAAGACCTGGGGCTGATTTGATGGGAATATGCATTTGTATGTGAATACACACTCCATGAGAAATATTCACCAAATTTAATTAACTTCAAAATATGCCAGAATTAATGATGAGACCTTAGCTTCTATTTATTTTCCCAGTTTGGTTTTAAATCTGATTCCTGTGGGCTTTATGCATATACACATTTGTGTATAGAAATGTACCTGTCTTCAAGCTGGCAGTTAGAAAGTCTTCATGAATAGAAAAAAATTTGATACAGTCTGACTGTAAAATTGGACTTAGGTAAACTGTTTTTATGGAGTTAAAATGGCTACTTCAACAATATATTCTGCTAATACAATAATTCAATGGCTTTCTCACATAATGAAAGTTTTTATCTTCTAGACTTGAAATTTGTATACTGACTTTTTAAAATTGCTAGATTAAGGCTTTCTGTGTACTTATCAGGCACAGACATGCAAAAAGATCCTGAGAACTTACCAGAACACCAGTTCTGCTAACCAGCTGCAGTGCACATATTTTATATTTTACATAATAAGGCCAGAAGCTGAAATGCCAAAAAATGCTTCTTTATAAAAGATGATAGCCACAAATGGCTCTATAATAAGTGCACATGAATATACTTTTTATTGCATGCCTTATTTCAATGTAACTCATCTCCCAGGACAGATAAGACAGCCGAGATACCGAAAAGTAAGGTCTGAAACTTAAGACCTCACCTGTGGTGGGTGGCCCAGGTCCTAGTTTGTCACCGGAATTCACTTCTGCCCTTCTTGTCCCAGCAAGAAGCCACCGTGTGTGAGGCCTGCTTGTCAGCTGCAGTGCTGACCTCCAGAAAAACAACCCAAATTACCGTTCCCTTCAAAAACCCATAGGCTGATGCAAAATTCAATGATCATACCATTGTTCAAAATATTTTGCATCTCCTTGGCAGGAATTGCCTTCCATATATGCTGGGGTGAATCCTGTCTGTAGTTCCATTTGGTCTCTATTCTGTTTCATTGGTGTAGTGTAGTTGTGTGCTGGGGGACCCCCTGCACCCCAGTACTCACATGGCCATTGTTTAAGGAGAGCGGGAGGAAGAGGAGGGCCTAGAATACTCTCCTAGGGTGGGGCAGCTTCCTGCGGGCCAAACCTCCCGGCTGCCCAGGGTGGAAAGGGAGCTAGTTTTGTGTGAGGTCACTGTGCCAGGGGTTGTGCATCTGTGACCTTGTTCGACCTTGCCAAGTCTCCTGTGACACAGTGCCATTGTGCTTACTGTACAGACTTGGGGACAAACTACATAGCCTATGAGGGGCAGAGCCCAGAGGCAAACTCAGCTGGCCCCATCCTCAAGCCCTGCCGTGTTCCCGTGTTGTGCGTGGCGTGCTCCGAGGTCTTCCAGGAGAGTCAGGGGAGCGTCTCTGTGCTGTCACCTGGGCCCGGTGGTGGGGGTTGGAGGGCGGCTGCGAGTGCTCGCACACAGCCGGGTTAACTGAACCTGCTGCTCCCCCTCGCTGTGGCACAGTGGGACTGAAGCTGGGGAGGCCTGGCCAAAGGCCGTTGCATCCTGTGGGATGAGCTGGCTTCTGGGCCCTCGGGAGCCACTCTTAGGGAGTGGCAGCCATGGCCGCAGGTCAGGGGAGAAGAGTGAGGGGCTTGGGAGGCCGCTGGTGGCCTCCTCATTCCTCACTCACAGGTGAATGCAAACCAGCGCTGTGAGTTGGCCAGGCTCGTGGCCAGGGCCTCACTCCGTCCCTTCTCTGCCAGACTCTTCCCTCGGCTTTCCCTCCCCTCCTCAGCACGGTGGGCTTCGGAGCTGCCCGCTGCCGGGGTCAGAGCCCCTTTATGCTGGGGATCTGCTATCTGCCTTTCTTTCTTTTGTGATTCTCTTCTATACTTCATGCAAAAGCACCTTTGATTAAATTACAAATGTGATAACACTAGAGAAGTGTTTATGGAATTAAGCCAGTTTTGGAGATCATACAGGTTTTTTTTTTAATTTAAAAAGAAATCAAGAAAAGCAAGTGTTGCATTTTCTTATCAGGTTTATTTATAGAGATGGGAAACTCTATAAATGCCAGGTAAAATAGGAAAAAAAAGTGAGCATCCCATCCCATTTCTGTGGCTCGCATCTCCTCACTGCCTGGTTGTTTCAGCCCCCAACGTGCATCCACCACTCCCTTCTTCTTCTTTTTATTTATTTATTATTATTATATTATTATTTTTGTCTTTTTTTGAGCCAGGGTCTCACTATGCAGTTCAGGCTGGCCTTGAACTCACTTTGTAGCCCAGGCTGGTCTCAAACTCACAACGATCCTCCTGCCTCAGCCTCCCAAATGCTGGGATTACAGGCGTGCACCCCCACACCTGACTAATACTGCTCCCTTCTAAGATTGTTCTTCGAGATCTCCAAGAGGCTGGATCCTTGGTTTTCCTCCAAAGGCGATACGGACTCAGTTATACCCAGTTACACAAAGGGTCTTGATCTTTCCATGTTCTTTTCATAAGCCCGTGCCTCGGAAAAAGGGACCAGAATCAAAGTTAAAGAAGAACATTTTACCAAATTTCTGTGCCATTCCTAGATGAATAGACTGTGTGCATATGACTTCAGGTGTGTTTAAAGCAGTTTTGTGTATGTACTAAAACAGCTTCTTCGTGTGTGTTGGTTCTCCAAAGACAAAAGTCAAGCCCCAGGCCCTGATGTCGCTCAGTAGCTGGAGGATCAGGTTCACGACTTGTCACGTACAGAGATTTATTGCCTGCAGCTTGGGGTTTGGGGAATATGGCCCCTCCCCATAAAATAGAGAGGTAAAGCCCGGTAGCTGGGAGAGATCTGTTTATCAGAAGCAGGGGGAAGAAAGTCAGTTTGGACAACACGGCTTTGATCTTTCAGGTTAGTACCTGAAAATGTCCAGGAAATCTACATATTTCTTTTAAGCACTGGGAGTATTTTTTTTTTTTCAGCACCAAGGATCAAACTCACAGCCTTGTGCCTGCCAGGCAGGCACTTAAGCCACTGAGCCAAACTTCTAGCCCTGCTTTTTCAAGGCAGGGTCACACTATGTAGCTCAGGTCGGCCTTGTGCTCGCATTGTAGCCCAAGCCAGCCTCAAATTCACAACGCTCCTCTTACCTCAGCCTCCCGAGTGCTGGGATTAAAGGCATGCGCCACCATGCCCGGCTCACTGGGAGTATTTCTAGTTTGAATAATTACCTTACCGTATTTACAGAGATCTACAATCCCTTATTTAAAACCTTTTGGGGCCAGGTGAGTTTTGAAATTCAAACTTCTTGAGTATTGGAAGGTTAACATGGCACATGTAAACTACGTTTTGCATCCAGGACAGTTCCAGTGATTGAGTTAATAATTCTGCAGCCAAAATATATGCAAATTCACACTGAGTCAAATTCATGTAGACTGTAAATACTTTCACATCTTTTCAGTGTGGTTTTGACACCACATGAGGCCAAATGACTCATGACACTTGTGGTTTTTAGATCTTTTTGATTTTGGAGTTATTTATGTGTCTAGTCACTGGAGGTTCATTTTCTCAACTTTAAGGAGGATCTTGTAATGTATTTTGGATTAATAGAGCAGACTGACATGAAACATGGTAGCCTTTGAAGATTGTGTCAATTAATGTCTGAGTGTGGTTTGAGGGCCTTCTAGGCCTGGCCCTTGTGCGAACGCACTTTCAAGCTCTCACATGTGCTTTCCGTGTGGCTGAACGGTCACTGTGCAGGAGGCAGAGTCGGTGTGAGGCGAGGAGGCATCAGGCCCAGGGCCGTAGGGCGTGGAGCTCAGGGTACTGAGCATAGCCGGGGCCAGACAGACATCAAGCTTCTGGCTCTGGGTCTGGTGCTTTGCAGTGCGCCACGCTGCCAGGTGTCTAAGCAGATTCTTCAAGGTGTTTTATAATAAATAAAGTGGATGAAAAAACACTTTGAGATTTTTTTTATACTCATTTTTTGGCCTTGTAGAGGCGAGAGTGATTCCAAGTGCATGTGCTGCAGAAGAAATTCCAGGAGAGAAGAAAGGCTTGTATTTGTTGGTGTAGGAGGAAGATTCATTTGCGTGAAAAAGGGATGAGATCAGAAAATATGCTCAGCTTATAACAGTGGGTCTAGAGGTTTAGACTGCTTGAAACAGAATTATAACTCTCCCTTTTGCTCCATTCTGTACCTCCTCCTCTTCCTTCCGACTCTTGAAGGATTGTCCAGCTGGCCAGTATTCTCAGAGATTTCTAATATGGTGATAAGGATCTGTGTCTGTATGCTAAGGTGTCCAGAAGTTGATGTGGAGCTCCCCTTCCGAGGCTCCTGGATAGCCATCCTCACTACCACTGGGATCACAGGCTCTCCCCACACTTCCAGACTATAACCCAAGCCATTTCTCCCAGTAACCTCCCTCCAGGCCACCAGCTGTGTTCTAACTCGTGCATCCGCTGGGCATCCTCTAAACATCCATCATCCTAGAGCTACTGGCCACGTTGGCCACACCACTTCATGCTGAAATCAGAAAGCTCAAGATGCACGCCTGCTAGAAGGGACAGTTGGCCTAGGGTTGGCCTAGTGGGCGGGTCAGGATCTGAGGCCCCATCTGATTAAACGGTCCTGGGATGGGAGTGTTAAAAGTCTCTGGGTGAGCCTCATGCGGAGCCAAAGTTGGGAGTCACTGACCTTGCCCAGTATATTCTTCTGACCAAGGTTTCCCAGGCCCACCCCACTGGTCCACAGAGGGCAGGATTCTCCAGGTGTCCTGATTCTGAAGACCTGGTCCTTGACCCAATTGAGTGACATAATCATGCTGACATTCTCTTCGAACTCTCACTGAATTAGTTTTGTCTCTGGGTCCAGTGGGGATTGGTTCCAGGACACCTGTGAATACCAAAATCCGATTTGGGGATTTATATAAAATGACACAGTATTTGCACATAATCTGCACACATGTTCCCATATATTTTCAGTGTAGACATAATTTCTAAGAAATACTCTCGAGGGGCCATTGGCAGTAGAACCTGCAGTACAGAGGACTGTCTGTACTCATCGACCCGATGGCCTTCCTTCGCATCTCGGAGGCCTCTGTCCACAGCTGGAGTCCAAGTCCCCCGAGTGCAGGGAACAAGCTGTGTCTTTCTCTGCCCCACCCGCCGTGGGCCTAACGCCTGCCCCACTGTGACTGGCTGTTCCCTTCGTTCCAGTGCCGGGACTACCTGGGCGGCTGGCTCATGGGCGACCTGTGTGAGGACCTGTGTGTGGCAGGGGAGCTGCTGTACCAGCGCTGTCTGTACTACGAGCGTGGCAAGAAGGTGCTGCAGGCCCAGTGGCGTGGCCGGCCCGTTGTCCTCAAATCCAAGAGGGAGGCCTTCTCCAGTTTCCCAGCCCTTGGCCTGTTGGAGGCGGAGGCAGGACAGGGAGCCCAGGGTGTGCCGGAGGCAGAGCTCCTCCTGATGGTGGCTGCGGAGGTCAAGAATGCCTTAGGCTTGGAGCTGTCCAACAGCAGCATGGGACCTTTGTGGCCTGGCCATCGGGGCCCTGGCTGGAGGCAGCAGCTGGCCAGCGCATGGTCCCTGCTGCAGCAGGAGGAGTATGTGTATCTCAGCCTGCTGCAGGACCTCAGCCGCCATGTCCTGCCTGTGCTGGGCTCTTGTGGCCATTTCTATGTGGTGGAGTACTTGGCTGCTGGCAGCCCTCGCCACAGTGCTCTCTTCCCCCTGGACGAGGCTGCCCCCCAGGGTGGCCGGGCCCGGGCCAAGGCCATCAGCCACATCGCTCTCAGCTTCCTGGACATGGTGAGCCATTTTGAAAATGACTTCTCCCACCGCCTCCACCTCTGTGACATCAAGCCTGAAAACTTTGCCATCAGGAGTGACTTTACGGTAAGCCATGCGGGTGGCTGTTTGTAGCATAGAGAACAGTGCTTGTGGTCCGTGGGGGAGTGGGGAATAAGGTCCGCCTGTAAATGTGAGTGGCCTGTAGCCTCAGGTGATTCCCATCTTTCAGGCACCTCCTTGCCAGTGTTGACAAAAGGATTTAAATGTGTCTTACCCAAGAGTGGAAGCTGGGTGAAAGGTTCTACGGCAGGAGGCAGAGGCGAGGTTTTTTGTCCTTGTACCTGAGGGCTGCTCTGGTGCCTGCCGGCAGCTCAGTGGCTTCCTAGAGCTGATGTTCAGCTGGCTGTCCTGAGGGTCTGTGTAACTTGTGGAAGGCAGGCGATCAGCAGCTGCGAAGGGTGACGTGGAAGAGGCCCACAGGGCTGTTTGTGTTCAAACACCCTGTGCACTGTGAAAATATGCAACATTTTCAGTATTTTCTTCCGGAGAAGTTTTGGCTCATTTCTAGTCTTGTGTAAGATATCCAGAGGGACACATGGTGTTGTAGCGCCTTTTATCAGCTAAGACATACATAAAGGTCATATCTGTTGCTGTACTGCCTGTAGGGGGCAGGTGGATTTTTATCTCTTACTTTGGAGCGGGTTTTTCTGTAACCAAGGTACAGAAAAGCAACAAGAAGGACTTCAGTGTTTTATTGGAAGATAACCTCTGCCCTAGACTGAAACCAACATGCCAGGTTAGTGCTGCCTCCCCTAACCTAATAGCGGCCTCAGTGCCCACCTGGTCAGGTGTTGGGTCACCCAGCAGGAAGTGGCGACGAGTTGCCTGTGATGTGGTGGGCATGGGCTGGGTGCTGCGGAGGGGCTGTGCTCTTGTGCCCTGTCTTGCAACAAGTTTGTTTGAATGCTGCAAGTGCTGACAGGTGAATGACCAGGGCAAGCTGGTCACTCTGGGCACTGGCTTGTGTTGGGGTAACGATCTTCATCCTGGTTAGAACATAATCGGGTAGCAGGAAGATACCATTGCTGCTGGTTTAAAGCAGTTGGAAATCTAGGAGCTATATCCCTCGTCTCATCGAGCTTTTGTACCTATAAAGGTTGCAGCATCTTGTCCTCACTGATCTGTCCTAATTTATTGTCTCTGGCAGCCCCAAAGGGGCTGAGAAACCAGGGATGACTTAAATGTGAAAGGGACCAAGCCAGAAGGTTCTGGCATGTTCCAGAAGACTCTGCAGGGCTCCATGAGGGTCTGCACACGGGCAGGGAGCTGTAAACGAGCTCAGCTCTCTCTGCCTGCGATGCTCAGAGCTCCGTGCAGCCTCTCAGGTGAGGCTGGAGCTGTCAGGGGCTCACGTCCCACTGCCTGGCCGAATCATTCCTTAGAACTGAAGTCAAATTTCCATCCCGGCCAAGGCTTCCCTGCTTGGTGATCAGGAAGAGGATGCAGTGGAAAGAAGGGCTGGGTTCTCCACCTCAGAGAAGTCCTGGGGTACAGCCACCGGGGCTGGGACATAACCACCCTGAGTCCTGGGTCCATGGCCCCCTGAAGTGCTGCACGCAGCTCCCTGGCCTTGGGCAGCTGTGGGCCAGTTCTCATGAGGTGATCCCTTGTTTGTTTGTCCAGCAAGTTCTACTCCATGTTAGTGAGTGGCACTGGGTAGATGCCACGAGAGTTAAGGATTTGAGAGGATGCCGGCATTATGAAGTTGCTTGAGCTGAGAGGTCTTCCATGTGGAGTGGGCAGCATCAGATCTTCCTATGTGCGCATCTGCTAATCACCCAGTTACTGCTTGTGCAGCCACCTAAAGGGTGCCTCCAACGTCTTGTGCACAGTAGACGTGGAGTGTTTGTTCAGTGAAATGCTTTGTGCTCCTTGTCCTCACCCCCAAACTATGTTTGCTGAACCCTTCTGAGCTGTTACCTCTACTTTATTGCTGGCATGGGTAGGGAGGGGGGTCCCCCCCACCAACCTGCTTCATCTTGACCCTCTTGAACATAGTGAGATATGAATCAGTTATTTTATGTAAGATTCTACAATTTTTACACGAAAACCGAAAGTACATACCTGATCAGAGAACTTGTTAGAAATGCAGATTTTCAGACTCTACCTCAGACCCCCTAAATCTGAAACTCTGGGTGGGGGGCGGGAACTCTGAAATAAACATCACCCCTCAGGTGGTTCTGCTATGTGTTCAAGGCCATGAATCAGGTGCACTCAGGGTCCCAGCAGGTGGGTCCTGCCTTTGAGCCTGGCTGCCCTGTGTGTGGGGGGCGGGGAGGGGCGGTGCTTCTAGATGGGGTGGAAGGATAGGAGGCCAAGTGTTTCACTCATCTGCAGGCCGAGCACCCTGCAGGCCCTGAGAGTGGATCCAGCTGCTGCAAATGAATGGCTAGGAAAACACCAGGACTCTGTGGGTCCAAATAAGGGCCAGCAACTGATCCTTTTGAGCAGATAAGGTTTTCCTACTCGGCGGAGTACTTGTGGTGGATGGAATATGAAACAGTTCTATTTGGTGGAGAAAGAGATAATTCTCATTGATCTTTTGCTTCTGATGACTGGGGAAGTTTGAAGATGATGCAACATAGGTAATTTCATGCAGGAAGAATTTTATGATTCTCTTAATGTTAGGAAATATTATGCAAGATTTTCCTGTTTGTTTTGTTACTATGTTTTTGGTATATAGGGTTGTGCGTACAAGAGCTGTAGTTCATTTTAGGCTGTGCAATATAAGTTAAAAGATAAATCTGGCTCTCCCTGTGAGATGAGCAGGAAACCATCAGAAATGGCAGAGAGAGGAGCCAGGAGCTGGAACTCTATCTAGGAGCCTGAAGAGATTACCAGAAATTATAGAAAAAGAGAAGGTCTTGCAGGAACCCCAATAATACATCATAAAGATTCTTTAGCATAGCCCTTATTCATTTTTAGTGCATTGATCAGGCCAAGTAATGAAGTTACCATTTATTTTGGCTAAATAAGGAGATAGAAAATATTGACTAAAATGATAAATTCTGCTCTCCACGCCTGAGTTACTTATATTAGGCAAAGTCCCTTAAATAGAGAAAAGCTATAGGGAAGGCTGATGTTTTGATGCTGACCTGTGAAGGCTTGTGAAATGCCACCAACTCCATCAGATCCATCAAATTTCCTAATAGCTTCTTAATACCTCGAAGCTATAAGCTGCTCAACTTGGGCAGACTCCAGATTTTGTCAAAGTTAAGCTCATCTTTTTTTTTTTTTTTTTTTTTTTGTATCCAGGTGCTGGAGGAAAATCTGCATCATTTAGGAGTTATTCTTTTCTGTTCTTGAAGCCTGTTTTGTTTGAAGCCAGAAAGATAAATCTGAGCTTCCAGGGGGTGGTCAAATTCTCCTGCTGACAGTGGAACTTAGTAACTGATACCATTGGGTCAGGGTCTATACAAATCAATCCTAATTTGAACACTTTGCCATTTCTCCAATGCTTCATGTGACTGGTCAGTTGGAAACCAGTTGAGTCTGCTAACAGGTCATAATGCGCACCCATTTCGGCCATCTACCCCACAAAATTGCCACTCAAAAACAACTTCCTTTTATTGCTTATTTTTTTGGGGAGGGGCCTACATTATTTGTATGTCACAACTTTTGTAGTCCTGACCTTGAAGATGTGAAGAATATAAAAATCTTCAGAATCAAAATAGAGTCATTTGTGTCAACTCTAACAAAAAAAAAGCAAAGCAGGATTATGAAGGAAGGGTTGATATGCGTGACTCCCTGACTATAACTATCACGAAAGACTCAAAATGCAGACTTGCTCTGAGGTCACTGCAACCTTAGATGAAAGCACTTCTACAAGGACATCTGCCCAGCACCTGTCACCTCAGACTGACACCATCCTTTTATTAATCATTGTGACCAAGTTTATTGTTTCAAGATATCTGATGTATTCTTCCTTATTTTTGTCTTTGAAAACGTCCCCCTGCCCCAAACTCCTTGAATATGCCCAGAGTCTACTGGGATGTATGTATTCTCATTGTAATGCTATTCCTAAATAACGATGAGTATTCTTTGGAGAACCTCTTTCTGATTATTTTTGTTACTTAGGTTGACAGAGGCCAGAGATCAAAGTGATAAAGTGACAGAAGGAAAATTCACTTCAAACCTTTGTACTTTTAAGGCTAAGAAAATGTTCAAAGATGAAAAGTGATACTTGTGGTTATGGTTCTAAATCCAAGGATTTAACTAGTGATAGCGAAGGTTCTTTTTGCAGTTAAAACTTTGCAAAAATCTATGTCAGTTGCTTCTGTCAAAGAAAACACAGATAAACTGTTTGAAGCAAGCCACTCCCCGGGGCATGGTGTGGGGTTTTTGCTTTGTCTAGCAAAGCAATCTGTGTCACCTGCAATCTGAACAAACAACCTCAGTGGTCCGAGAAGGAGCTGCTGCAAACAGGGTCCTTCTCCTGGGGCCGTGGGTGTCATTCTGGTCATTGTGTGCTGCATTGATTACAGGTGGTGGCTATCGATGTGGACATGGCCTTTTTCGAACCTAAAATGAGGGAGATCCTGGAGCAAAATTGCACAGGGGATGAAGATTGCAATTTCTTTGACTGTTTTTCAAAGTGTGACTTGAGAATAAACAGGTGTGGCGCTCAGCGTGTCAACAGCAACCTGCAGGTGAGCAAGCATGAGACTGGGGCTAGGGAAGGCATCTGCTCCCCAGTTGCCTCTCCCATCTGGTAGCACTGAAGATCCTTTCAGTGGAGTTGAAGAGCCTCTGTTCCTGCCATCTGGGCTCAACGTGTTCATAAGGGCAGGATATGGGAAGTTCTTTGCTGATCTTGTTGCCTTCCCTGGGTGGTCAGTCAAGTGGACCAATGAGGGGCTAATGCATGGAGGTCTCGGTAGAGTCCACCTGCTGGACCTCCTGTTCCCTGTAACTTTGAAGACTGGGAGTGCTGTTTTCTCTGAATCCAGTATCTGCATCTACATAACAGTCTCTGTCTTGGTTACTTTTCTCTCATTGCTGAGACAAAACACCTGACACCCAAAACTAGGGACAGAAAGGTTTGTTTAGCTTACAGTTTTTGGAGGTTTTAGTCCATAATCAGCTGGCCCCAAGGCAGGGTGGCATGGCACAGGGGCAGCACTTCAAGGCAGCAGCCAGCAAAAGCAACCAGAGCAAAAAAGGGGAAAGAGCAAGCCTCTTTCCCTCCCTTATATTGTAAGCAGTCCACCCCAACCCCTGGTGGGTGTAGAACTCACACTACCTCTGTGCCCTCCTCTTGCCCAGGCTGAGGATATTTACACAGTAAGGATCCTGCCTCCTTACTGAGTGTCTTAGTTAAATGTCTAAACTTCTCAAGTTGACACAATGTATCAACCATAACAATCCATCCCTTGTCAACTTGGCAACCAGACACATTTCTTTAAACCTGTTTCCAGATACAGGCATGCTTATTCATATCTTTTCACAACTTGAACATTATAACACAGGTTTAACAATCCTTTAGAACAAGTATTAAGTCTGTCAACATTATATTACATTAGAACTAGAGAATTCCACCCCGGCCCCCAAAGACTCATGCACATACCTTTATGAAAAAGGCATTTAGTCCACCTGTAAGACTCGCCACAGTCCTCACAATTTCAGCATTGCTGAAAAGTTCAAGTCCGTAGGGCCGGGAGTTTGGCTCAGTGCCTTAAGTGCCTGCCCTGGCAGGCGCGAGGTTGTGAGTTCAATCCCCGGTGCCACAAAAAAAAAAAAAAAAAAGAAAAAAAGAGAAAAGTTCAAGTCCGAAGTCTCCTCTGAGATGTAAGGCAAACTCTAGCTGCAAGCCCCTGTACAAATGAAAAGAAAGTTCAACACTTCCCACATTCAATGCTCCAACATTAACATTACCATTCCAAAGGGCACAAGTGGGAATACAAAGAAATAGGACCAAAGCAAGTCCAGTATCCAGCAGGGCAAGCATTAAGTCCTGTAGTTCCATGTCTAGTATCTGAAGCAATCTGGTTTTGAGCTCCAAAATGCTTGAGTGACTCTACCCCCATGGCACTTGTGGTTGCTGTGGCTCCCACCACTTCTCTCTTGGGCTGGCTCTGCTCCCTTCTTGCAACTTTCCTTAGATGATCCACGCTCCTGGCTTTTCTAAACTTCTGGGGTCTCCACTGCACCTTCACACTCACAGCTTCACACACTGCCCTCTCAGGGGCACACAGCCTGGCCTCCCACGCCTTCTGAAATCAGGGTGGAAGCCTTTTAGACCTCAGAACTTGTGCCTTCTGTGTGCACCTAAAAGCAGCACCACGTGGATGATGCCAGGGTCTGCTGCCAGCAGTAGCAGTAGCCAGGCTTCCCTCTCGCTTGGCTGTAGGAGTTGAGTGCCTGGTGCACCAGGCACTCTGAATCCAATTCTGAGGAACGAATTTTCTATGCTGCCGTCATTCTGGAACATGGTGTCCTGCAGCTTTCACCTCAAAGCAAAGTCTCTCATTTTGAAGTTTTGGAGTTGCAAAGGTTCAAGACGTGCTGCTTTTTGTGATCCTTCAGGCCATCTTTTATATTCTCCTATGCCTTCTGACCAATCAAGATTTCCTCAGCTGTATCTTTGTAGTCCACAGCTTTATTGGAGCTTCCTTTGTAGCCAAACTCACAACACTTTAAATCATCCTTTTGGGCTCTTTGCTCTTGATTCTCAACATAGATCTCGCTAAAAGCCCCCAACAATAGTCACGCCACAGTCTCAACATTTGACTGCCTTGAAGTTTTTTTGCCTTGAATTTTTTTTTCTGCCACATTAATTAGTTGACCACCCTTAATCTCAGTCTCAGGCAAAGTCCTTGGACATGAACAAAATGCATACAAACTTTCTGCCGAGCCATAACACACATCATGTGGAGTGCAGCACCCAATGCAGTCCTTCCCAGCAAAAGCGGGCACAGAGGTGGTGTGAGTGCTACATCCTGAGCCTGGTCTTTACCAGCAGTGTTTCTATCAGCCTTCTGATCTTCTGAGCTCCGACCAGAATCTCCCGTACAGAATAGCCTAAGGCATTCCAGCTCTGTGCTTTCAGGTGACATCTGTGAACCTTTCCAAATTCTTCCCACAAGCCATTCCCAAAGGCTCTGGAACCACATGGTCAGGTACAGTCACAGTAATGGCCCTACTCCCAGTACCAAATTTTGTGTTGGTTACTTTTCTCCTGTTACTGAGGCAAAACACCTGACACCCAAAACTAGGAACAGAAAGCTTACAGTTTTTGGAGGTTTCAGTTCATAATCAGCTGGCTCCAAGGCAGGGAGGCATGGCACAGGGGCAACACTTCAAGGCAGCAGCCAGCAAAAAAGCAGCCGGAGCAAAATGGGGGCAAGAGCAAGCCTCTTCTCCTCCCTTATATTGTAAGCAGTCCACCCTACCCCAGGGCGGTGTAGCACTCACACCACCTCTGTGCCCACTTTTGCTTACAGCATAATGAGAGATGGAGGTTATGCCCTTAGGTATAGGAAGGGCTCCTGCAGATTCATTATGAGGCACAGGGACCCAAAGAAAGCTGGCAAGAAAGAACAGGTACCAGATACATAAATGATGAAATGCAAATGACCAAAAAGCATGGAAAATTATTTAATCTTATCATTCAGAGACATACATATTAAAGTTCAATGATAGTAAGTTTCGTTTGTCCATTGATAATAGTCATTAAAATGCTAGTAATGACAGAAGGTTCAAGAACATAGGTAAGTGTCTATATTATTAGCACAATTATAAATTGTATCTCTGTGTAGAGTAAAAGAATGTTAGAAATATTCATGCTGAGCAATTTCACTTGTCCATATTTCTGATTACTGCTTCTGCATAACTCCTAGAAGCAAAATTGCATGAACTTTAAGAATATGAAATAATATGAAGTATTTAAAAAATAAAGGCTACTATTCAGTATTTATGATATGATCCCATCCTTGCAAAATAGTGTGATTAGACAGATAGATATCAAGGTATCAAAAGCAATTGTTTTTGAATGGAAGAATTATAGTTCTTATTTTCCTCATCTTTTCTACAGTCTGTTAAGTTTTATACTTTTCTAACTGAAATTTGACTCAGAAGATCCCTTCCCTGGCTAAACAGACTGATGAATCAGTGGAATAGAATTGTTAAAATTTCAGAAATGGATCTAGTGAGATGGAGCATTTAGTCTGCAGTAGAGAGGGCATGTCAGCCCATTGGGGAAAGCTGGTTATATATGTAATTAATGCCGGTGTTGGTAGACTGAGTGCATAACCCAGCAAATGGTCAACAAATGTCACTCTTTAAGTCACACTAAATTCCAGATGATTCAGATACTTACAGGTAAAAAGTGAAACCCTAAAAGTACCTGAGAAACACTGAGAGAAGTATTAGTGTTATCCTAGTGTAGCACAGACCTGTTCAAATATTGAACTGAGTTCAGAAGGCAAAAAGAAGAGGAGTTAAAAATTTTACCTGTCTTTTTAAAAATCCACACTGCCAAAAACAAAGCAAAACTACAAAAAATGAGCAAATTTAAAATGTTTGCAGTCCCACTTAGAGACCGGGAGACCAGAGGACAGATAGCGGATTATTCTCAGCTCCTGGGGCTTACTTCTTAGGGACAGCACCTAGGAACTGGTCAGTGAGGGAGGAGGGAAGGACAGATCCTTGCCTCAATAAAGGATAACTCCATAGGTTCCTTTTTCTCTGTTCCCCTGATGTGGGGCCCAGAGAAAGCCCCTCAATGAATCCCTGCGTATAAACCTCCATCTTATCATCCATTTCCCAGGGAACCAACCCAGAATAAGGGGCTGATGTCCGTAAACTGCAAAGAACAGCTCAAAATTAATACAAAAAAGACCAACAACCTCATAGAATTTTGGGCAAATGGTGTAAAATTGACTGTTTACTGAAAAGGAAACACGAATAGCTTTCTGCCTGATTGAGAATAGGAAAATTGCACCTTAAACCATTTTCACCCAGCTGCTGTGAGGTCACTGGAGGATAGGCATTCTTGACTCCCTTGCAGTGGGAGTGGAAATTGGTGCCACTTTATGGGGTCAGTTTGACAACACCTAGCAAAACCAAAATGTACGCACACCTCTTGACCCAGAAATTCCACTCCTAGAAATGCACTCATGTGCAAGAGCTAAATCACGTATAGATGCACGACATTTATTGCCTGCATTGCTCACAAAAGCAAAGGTTGGTAAAATGCCTCAATTTCCATCAAGAGGAAACTGCTTAATAATTTACAAGAAATCCACACATTTGAGATGTAGCTGTTAAAACAAAGGGGATACATTTATAAGAATTGATTTGGGGGGAATCTCTTTGACATATAGCTAAATGGGAATCAAAGCTTTAGAACACTGTAGAATGCTACAATTTGTATAAAATAAATAAAAAAGAGGGAAATGCATGAATAGGCTTAGACCATGATGTCCAAATTCTTCTTTTTATCAGTACTAGAGATTGAATGCAGGGCCTTTTTAAAGTCTTGAGGCATGGTCTCATTAAGACTGTAAGTTGCCCAGGGTGAGCTAGAACCTGGTGACCCTCCTGCCTCAGCCTCCCAAGTGCTACAATAACAGGCATGCATCACCATGCCTGGCTCGGTGTCATACTTGGGTTCTAGCTTTTTAAAGAAAAATTTATAATAAAAAGCATTAAAAAATGAAGATTTGTCACTTTTCTACATTGACCATATTATATATTTTATATGCAGCCCAAGATAACTCCTCTTCACTCTGCAGCCCAGCAAGGCAAAAGGCTGGACAGCCCTGGCTCTCAAAGAACATTGGACCAAGCTGCTGCCTCTCAGTATCAGGCTGGTTGTAGACTGAGATTAAAATAGATCCTTTTCAATTTTGTACATGAAACTATATTCTCTATTAAAAAAAGGAATAAGCCAGTGTGGTGGCACATGCCTACAATCCCAGCACTTTGGGAAGCTGAGGCAGTCAGATTGAAAATTCAAGCTCAGCCTGGGCAATTTAGCAACTAAATAAGACCTCGTCTCAAAATAAAAAAAATAAAAAGGGGTCAGGGTATAGCTTAGTATGAAGACCCTGAGTTCAATCCCCAGTACTACAAAAAAGAAAGAAAATGTTTTTAAAATGAATCCTTGGCATTACAGGGATCAGAAAATTTAAATTAAAATTATTTGCCCTTTAGGAAGCAGTAATACTATAAAATGGAGGCGCTTGTTAAATGACTGTGACATAGAGTGTGACAGAAAAATAGAGCAGTGTATCCTAGTCAGCTCTCTCAACACGGGTGCGGCTAGAGAAATGGCAAACAAATAACCTACTGGAATGTGAACTTCGATGAGGTTGCCAGTATCAGTGAATTGCGTACCCTATTTGAAGTAAAGGCTGTGAGACAGTGCCTTAGCTTTCGACAGCTGTTCCTAAAGTATTTCAAAGCTCCTCAGGAGGACCCTACGCCTGCAGTCTTCCCTTTCCACGAGCCTTGAAGGTTGTAAGGGGGCAGCTTACATTTGCGCTCCCAGCTTTCTCGAAGCGTTATTTGGCCCCAGGACAGCCCCGTCAGGCGGGTCTCACTGCTGCTCTGACCGCTTACACAGGAAAACCCCGTGCGGGGGTGCAGAGCAAGGCTGTCCTGGGCCGCAGTGGGTCGGTGCCTTAGTAGCAGCTCCTGCCCGTGACTCCTGCGCTCCTTTTTCTGCAAATGCGTTCAGTCCGCGTTGAACCATCGGCTCACCCTTTTGCCCACTGCTTTGGGGCTAGAAATGGAGATTTCCACCTTCCAGAGAGGTGGCCCTGCGCCCTCCAGGCACGGTCTCTTCCCGGTGCCGAATGGCTTGCACCGTGGAAGGGAAACTCGGAGAGTCTGATGAGCTCCATAGCGCCCTCCCTGAAGGAGCGCAGCAAAGGTCTGCTTGAGAACTCGACGCGGACCGGGGAAGTTCTTCAGGATGATCTGCCACCTGAATAACTGCTCACCTTTCTGTCCCTCAGGTCATCTGTGACAAAATATTCCACCACTGGTTCTCCTCGTCTCCCAGGAGCCCTGCCGTGTCCTTGCCGCTGCGGCTGCAGTTACAGCAGGCTGTGCGGGAGTGTGCGGGCTCAGCAGGCCTCGCCTGGAGCTCCGGGGGAGCGGCCCCGCGGGTGTTCTGGAAGCTTCGCAGGCTCCTCCAGGCCACACTGAGGGAGCTGCAGGACGCGGAGGAGTGAGCACTCTCCAGCCTGGAACCCACTCGCCTGGGAAATGTGACCTTCAAGTGCTCTTCTCTGCAGTTGTTCTAGATGGGACGTTTTCACCGTGCCATGAGTTACCTCTAAGGTCCCGATGCACCCCCCCGAAGCGCACAGTTCTGCTGCTGTCACGCCGCGCTCCACCGCCGCGAGACGTGCCTCCATGCCCCAGCCGGTGCCCTCTGGTCTGGTCTTGGCCTCAGCCCCCGCTGGAAAATGAACTGGGGGGGGGGGCGGTGCTCTACCCAAACCACAATGTGCAAGATTCTGCAGAGAACTCTTTCACCTCAGAGCAACAGGAGCCCGGCTGTTCTTTCCTGTGAACCATTACTGCATTTCAGAGACTGTGTGCACAGGAGTGTGTGCAGTGCGCTGTGTGTGAGCGCGAGAGCATGGTGTGCGTGATGTGTGACCGCTGGTGTGTGTGAGTGTGTGCTCAGGGGAGTGTCCGTGTGCAGGGAATGAGTGTGTGCATCCCGGCACGTCATCGTGGGCTTGTGTCGGTGATTGCACGTCTGTGCTCACGATTATGAGCACACCGAGTGTGTGTGCACAGGAGCACGAGTGTGCACGCGCATCGGTGCGCCTATACAAGTGTGAGCACGTGCACACGGCTGAGTGGACGAGTGTGCATGCACATGTAAGCAAGTGAGTGTGGGCAGCTGAGTGTGTGGGCCGCGTGCATGTTGGGTTGGGAGTGGTTTCTGTAGTGTGGGCTCTGGGAAAACCTTGCCCGGCTGTCAAAGAATTATCTTTTTCTTTAAATGCAATAAAAAAGTTGCACCTTTAGTCACTGATTCTCATGGGGGAATATGCATGGCATCTTTCGGTATTTTTCATTGGTGGAATCAGCGGAGTTTAGGGATGGTGTTTCAGGGAGCACTTCACCACTTACTGCAGCGCATCTTCCTTCTGAGCAGGGAGCCGGGGTTTGCTGGGTGGGCTCCCTGTTGTCTTGCCCCCGAGCGAGGATTTAGGTCGCGTAAGTGCTGGGCGGGCACGGGCCACGGGCAGGACTGGAGACCGCTCCTTTCTGCTGGCTGACGGAAGCACAGGCCGTGGGCGTCAGAGCCTACCTTGACACGAGGTGTTCTTCAGTAGACAGGCAGCCCGGTGAGCTTCTCCTTCCGTGGAGGAACCCCTCGTAGAACGGGCCGCGTCCCGTGCTGCTCTCCCATGGGTGGGAGAGCCGCACACAGCCCGGGCGCCCTTCCCGTGAAGCAGCCTCTGCTCAAGTCGGGAATGTGAGGACTCCGCGAATCAGAACCAAAAGCTCACGAACAGGGAAGCCAAGAGAGGCGACACCAGGAGAGGTGCAGGCAGTTATGTTGGTGCCTTACAAACAGAAAAAGACAAAAATCTTAAGGTTTGAAAATGTGCAAATGAACAATTTCCTGGTTCTCTTTCTTCACTCTCAATCCCTTTCTAATCCAGACCAACTGTCCTTGGGATGCGTTTCTGCATCCCTGCACCGGCTCACCCTGAGGGACTAGGATAGTCAGAGACTCCACAGCCCGGATTCGCCACCCTGAAGAGCGTGTGAAGGCCCCGTCAGCCGCCCCACCCCCCACGGCCCCTCCGGCGGTGCTGGACAGGCGATGCGGGCCTCCTCCAGCCCTGCGCGTGGACACGCGCTTTGCATCTGTGCTTCTTGGCCGAAACACGCCAGTCGCCCTTGTGGCAGAAGTTAAACCCCAAGCTGGCAGATTGTGGCAGCCGGTGTCCGGCCTGACTCGGCGAGGCCCCCGGTGCCCCGCACAGGGCGTGCCTGGCGTCGTTTCTCTCCGGGCCGGGTTTTACCCGTGGGAGGGTCGCATGAAGACGGCGTGAGGTCCAGGTGTCCTTCAGCCCGTGTCGGGAGGTCAAATGTGTCTCTGGTGTCTGATCCTGGGATTATGTCCCTTCGTTAGTGGCACTGAGCTCACTGGCCAGACTGCAAAACTAGCTTGGAAAAGGGAAAAAGTTAGTTTTCATTTCAACTGAAGTGGAAACAAATGTTTTTGTTTACCATGGAGACTGTGTAATATGTAATTACCCAACACAATAGTGGTTTTATTGCTGAAGGGAGCCGTTTTATCTCTTTCCTCTTATTTTTCCCTATCCAGTCACTTTCTCTCCCCGCACCATGACCCCGTGTCTCTGACACACACTTCCTTTTTCCACTCCTGTGGGGCAGTGACTCTTAAACTGTGTGGTAAAATTTTATTTTTTATTTTCAAACCCTTGCAAAAAGATTCTTTTATACAGTATAATAAAGAAGCACTGTGTGCATCAGTATTTAACTTTCTCGTGTGTGTGTGTGTGCATGTGTGTGTGTGCACACGTGTGTGTATATGTGTGTGTGCACACGTGTGTGTGTATATGTGTGTGTGCATGTGTGTGTGTGTGTATATGTGTGTGTGTGTGCGTGTGGTGCTGGGAATAAGCCCAGGGACTTGCACATGCTAGAGAAGCCCTCTACTGCCAAGATATGTCCCTAGTGTTATATTTAATATTTTTAATGTGACAAATGAAATCGCTTCTTGTTGATCTAGTTGAGCGCAGCCATCCTCAGAAGGGGAAACGTCTACCTACATGATTCACGTGTTTGGTCTTAATGACAGTCATACTAGACAAAGCACTTTGAGAGGTATGTTGATGGGGATTGAAAAGATGACAAAGAGAGCTCAGCAAACTAAGTTTTATCCAAATCAGGGCAAGTAGTTAATTACTTTCTGATCTTCTACCAGAGGTCAATTTTCAAAATTTATCTGATAGATTATAAAATTGTCTTTTGATGATGAGAACAACTCCACTGCCGAAGGCCTTGTCACCTTACAGCTGACACCACCGAAGCGTGGGTTTAACAAGCTTCTTTTGCGTGGAAGTCACGGGGCCCAGACTGCGTGAGTGTGCGGGTGCCTGACTGGTCACTGAGGGGAGGGGTGTCCCAGCCGTGTCACTGGAAGGGGTTGTGCAAGTGCTGCCAGCATTGTGAACCCTTTCCTCTCTCTTCCCCTGATGCGAATAGCGAACTGGTCACCACCACGTGTGCCTCCTGTGGGCCCCGTGCTGAGTCCTACCTGCCCAGGCTTTTTGGTGCACACAGGATGAAATCTAGGACTTTAAATTATCAGAAGAGCAACAACTATTTTTAAACCTGATTTAGAAGCTGTTCTTTGAACATGTGGAGGTAGAAGAGTTTGGCTAAAAATTGCTAAAATCAACAACCCTGTGAAGAACCTCTTGTATGTACTGTGCCAGTGCCTGAGGATGGTAAATGAATGCCACTCTGCCTCCGATACCC
>RJWM01030216.1:0-23695 GCA_004363535.1 Dasyprocta punctata
GCCCAGCTTTTGCTATTGACTTTTGAGTATTGACTTTGTACCCAGCTATGCTGCTGAATTTGCCCACTAAGTCTAGAAGTCTGTTGGTGGAGTTTTTGGGGTCTTCTGTGTAGATTATCATGTCACCTACAAATAATGATAATTTAACTTCTTCCTTTCCTATCTTTATTCCTTTTATTTCTTTCTCTTGTCTAATTGCTCTGGCTAATGTTTCCAGAACTACATTGAATAGATGTGTTGATAGTGGACAACCTTGTCTTGTTTCTGATTTTACAGAGAAAGATTTCAGTTTTTGATCATTCAGTATGATGTTGGCTGTTGGTTTGTCATAGATGGTTTTTATCAGGTTGAGGTAGAGACAATTTATTCTGATTTTCTCTAGGGTTTTTACCATGAGTGAGTGTTGGGCTTTATCAAAAGCTTTTTCTGAATCTATTGAGATGATCATGTGATTTTTGTCTATTGCTCTGTTGATATGGCGTATTACATTCATTGATTTGCACAAGTTGAACCATCTCTACATTCTTGGGATGACTTCTACTTGGTCATGGTGTATAATCTTCTTGATGATTTGCTACATTCTGTTTGCTAGTATTTTATTGAGGATTTTGGCATGTATGTTCATTGGGGAGATTGGCCTGTAGTTCTCTTTTTTGTTTGGGTCCTTCTCTGGTTTTGGTATCAGGGTAATATTTGCCTCCAGGAATAATTTAGGGAGAATTGCTTCCCTTTCAATTTCGTTAAAGAGTTTGAGAAGTATTGGTGTTAAATCTTCTCTAAATTTCTTTTAGAATTCAGTTGTGAATACATCAGGACCTGGGCTTTTCTTTGTTGGTAAGTTTTTAATTGTGTTTTCAATTCAGTAACTGATATTGGGTTAGTCATGATTTTTGTGTCTTCTTGATCCAGTTTAGCTAATTCAGATGTTTCCATGAATCTGTCCATTTCTCCAGTGTTTTCCAAGTAAATATTGATGATCTTCTGAATTTCCACAGGATCTGTAGTGCTTTTACCTTTTTCTTTTCTTGTTGCATGAATCTGAGTTTTTTCTTTCCTTTTTTTGATAAGTTTGCCTAGGGGTTCATCAATTTTATTTATCCTTTCAAAGAACCAACTTTTCATTATTTTTTTGCATTGTTTTCTTAGTCTCAATTGCAATAATTTCTGATCTGATCTTTATAATTTTCTCCCTTTTTTGGGCTTTAGGCTTGACTTGTTCTTCTTTTTCTAGAGGCTTGAGATGCAGCATTAAGTTATTTATTTGTGCTCATTCTGTTTTCCTGATGTGAGAACTCACTGCTTTAAATTGCCCTCTGAGGACTGCTTTCATTGTGTCCTACAGGTTCCAGTAAGTTATATTTGCATTTACATTTGATTATACATATTGTTTAATTTCTTCTTTAAGTTTCTCTGTGACCCATTGCTTGTTCAGTAGGGTACTGTTTAATTTCCATGTGTTTATGGAGCTTTTGTGGTTTCTTTTGTCATTAATCGCCAATTTCATTGAACTATGATTAGATAATAGACATGCAATAATTTCAATTCTTTTGCATTTGCTTAAACATTTCAGTGGGCTAGTATATGCTCTATTTTAGAGAACATCCCATGTGCAGCTGAGAAAAATGTGTATTCTAGTGTTGTTGAGTGGAACACTCTTACACATATGGAAAGTCCATTTGATCACAAATTTGATTCAGTTCTGTTATTTCTTTGCTGATTTTTTTGTCTAACTGATCTGTCTCTTTGTGACAATGTAGTGTTTAAGGTTATAATTGCATTATTGCTTATTTGATTTTTCATCTCTATTATTATTTGTTGTCCATAGTTGGATGGTCCCATTTTTCTTTGGTCTTTTAAAATACTACAATAAATGGGTAAACCAGTAACATACCCACTTATTACATTTACTAAGGATTATGTATTATATATAATTGTGTGCTAGACTTTTAATGCAACTAGCAACACAGTAGCTTTGTTGACACCAGCATCCCACAAACATGTGAGTAATGTACTGAGCTGCATCATAAAGGATATGATGAACCTAGGTGACAGGAAATTTCCAGCTTGATCATTATCTGATGGGATCACTGTTTTGTATCCAGTCTGTAGTTGATAAAAACATCATTATGCAGCACACAGTTGTAATTCTTTGAGTTACCCCAAATCTTTTCTTGTAAATTACCCTAAATATTTGTGATGGAAAATATGTGCCTTTCTGGGTATCACTACTTTGTCTTGTACTCACATATTCATTTGGCCTTAGAATCATCTTGAAAACAATTCTCTAGGAAGCAGTTGCTTCATGTTTTAAAGTCTGTTTGCCATCACTGATCTGAACTGTAAATGGTAAGACAGCTGAACTTTGCTACTCGTAGTTAGAGAGTCCAAGCATAGGATCGGTTGGTTGAAGTTCTCAACAGCTACACTGTGACTGGGGGAACACTGTAAGGTAGCAACAGGTGAATTACAAATGAAGAACTTAATGAAGGATGCCCAATAGTTGCAGAGTTGTAGACTTTAGCTTTGAAAGTATTGTGTTTTGTTTTGTTTTGCTTTTTGAAACAGTGTCTTACTTTGTAGTTGCAGCTGACCTTGAACTTAATAAGTAGCCCAGGCTGGCCTGAATCTCATGATGATTCTCCTGCTTCAGTCCCCTGCATGCTGGGAGTACAGGCATGCATCACCATGCCTGGCAACTGAATTATTTTTAATGAAGAATTCAACATACTTTTAAAACAGCTTAATAAAATCTCCAGGTTCCTCACCATTGCTATCCCTACGAGTTATTAGTTTTTTGTCATGACTATTGTTGTGTATTCTGTCATTATTGTGTAGCTGTTCCCTAGCCTTTGTCATGCAATTATTATCTCTCATACCTGTCATAATGCCTGAAGACATATTTACTACGCCTCTTTTTTCTTTCATTTTGTTTCTCTTTAGCAGCTTTATTAAATTTTATATTATTTTAGTAACACACGTTCGTACTACATAGTGTTTACTATCCTTGTAGGTAGTTGGCACATGTATAATACATCTGCATTCGTGTTCCATCTCTCTCCCTTCCAGACTATGCCTCTTTTATAAATGAAGAAATGCGATGGTCATTCTATTTTCTTTTCAGATGCACTCATTTTGCATCAGTGATTACAAAGACATTAAAAAGAAAATGAAAGTCAGTTACCTCTTGATGTTGGGTTAACTTTTATCCTTAACCTACATGCCACTTTACTTATTTTGCTTTTATAAAAAAAACAAAGTTTAATGCATAAGAATTGAAGCTCCCACCTTCCAGGAATAAAGGGGCTACTCAGGTGAGGTCTTCAAATCCTCAATCACAGGAGGAGACCTGGGCCACCGGAACAGAATTCATCTTTTCAAGGAGCAGAGCATCTGTAAGGTTAGCTCACCTGGCCATGCAAAATTTGCTGTGTTTAAGTATATCAAAACCAAATGAAGAAAGTATAAGCATTAATATATTTTTAATTAATTGTTGCAAAAAATTAAGTTAGCCAACTTCAGCTTCTATCAGCCTGTTTCCAGAGCCCATTATGATAAATCACATGGTTAAAATAATAGATTACACTATGAAGTTGTGTAAGAAGTAGAGGAAACTGGGACAGATGAATCCAAAATATCTAATTTACAACAATTTTACTTTGATTCTCACACTCTTATCCACATTAAACAAAATACTGGTTTTCTCCATAGCCAGAATACTCCATGCTGAAAGGATCAGACCAAGGCTCCACCCATGTACGTTTAGCCACAGAGATATTTTGTCTTTCTATTTGTCAACAGTAAAGGCTCCTCAGGAGTCTCTTTTTGTTCCCTTACTTAAACCAAGTACTTAATTGTATCCTTGTAACTAGTTATCCTTGTGAATTCCATCAAAATGACTTAGCTACAGGGATTTTTCTGTTGATCATAGAGCTTAAATTCACACAGTAGGTTTTTATACAGAACTTGACTGGCCTTATTCTGATACATAGTTCATGTCAAACAGGTTTTTCTGGGCTGAATTGTGATTTTGGTACACTGACTCAATCGACATTGCTAATAGAAACTGATAAACAGTGAAGGTCACTAAAAATGACTCAGCCATCAGGCCTGTGAATGGGTGTTTTTCTGAGTACATTCATTCGAAAGAAAAGTAGCCAAGGTTAATAACGGCATTATGCAGAAAGAGCACAGGTTTACAAAATTAGCCTGAACTTCTGAATGAATCATTTTGGTTCTCAATTCTTTAAAGGCAGCATTAAGACGTTGTCTGTCTCTGTGCTTAAGGTGTGTGGGGTGTGTGTGTGTGTGTGTGTGTGCACACGCAGTATGTGTCTGCTTCTATACGAAGGAAGCTGACTCGAGATTATAGAGCTGTGTTTAATAAAAGCTGAATTCCATTAAGAAGCTAGATTAGGCACAATACGATTTGATACATGCTGGAATTTCTAGAGTCCAGAAAGACTCTCAAGCCCTTAAAATTTAGGTTTGAATGAGATATCTGATTTTCCAAAGGTTATTGAAGACTTGGCAGTGAAGAAACTAAACTTTTGGGGTAGGGAAATAGCTAATATGTGACAACAAAATAATATTCTTATTTCAAATATCATTAGTTAATTTGATTCAGATTATGATGGATTAGTTAATGGCAGCAGAATGAACTGAGGTACCTCTGTATATCTTACCCTGTATTAAAATCAAATCAAAATAGATTAAAGATTGAAATAGAAATATTTAATCTGCTTGAAGATAAAATAGGTAAAATAAAAAAAAGGACCCAATCAAAAATGTGTGATTGAAATGAACAGCCGCTTCTCAGAAGGAAAAGTGTAAATGACAAATACTGTAGTAATTGGAGGGGAATTTCTGGGACCCTGGTAAGATTCTGTTTCTGAGAAAGGTGTTAGTTACACAAGCACATTCAGTTTGATGATTGACCAATCTTAAATGTTAAGATTTTTCACTTTTGTTTTTGTATAATCCTTGAGTAAAGAATTACACAATTTACTAAAGAAATGAAAATCATAATGTGGAGAATGTAACAATGCATCCCAAGGAGGGAAGTCGTCATGTTCTTGTAAAATAAAACTTCAGAAGGAACTCGGCGAGACTAACCACTGTGGAGTTAACTTTACAGGAAGGTATCTTATTGAGGTCATTTTCCCACTCTTGTTGCAGTCCAGGAAGTTTACATTTTTAATCCCATGGAAACATTATTTGAATTCTGGCAAGTAAATTCCAATCTACCACCCCCAGTGCAACCCACGGCAAGAATGAAGATACTAAGACATTTTTACAGTTACGGGCAGAAAAGGAGTCCTGAGTCCAGTCCAGATGAGGGTTCACAGAACAAAGGCCTGAAACCAGTCCCTAACCCAGAATTTATTAATTCATGAGGAATGGAGTGGCTCCATGAGGAATGGTGTGATTGTGAGAATGGCAGGGGCTATATGAGTACCGTGAGCTGAGCTAGCTAGGAGGCCAGAAAGCACCCCTGCAATATGCAGAGAGAAGGACGTGCAGAAAGACCAAGCTGCATAGCCCAACTGAGATAGCTTTTAACCTTTAGAGGGCTGATGCTTCAGTTCTGATATGCAAGCTTTTTCTGTCCTAGAAACCCATAGCCTCTTAACGTGTGGCTCAAACCCAGTTGACAGTCCCAGAGCTGTTGGCTCTGCCATCCGACTGGGTTCAACCATTTAAAGGGAGACACAGGTGAGAAACAGGGCTATTGCTTGGCTTCAAAGATTACACAGCAGCAGCTCAGCCAGCCCTGTTTACATTGCTTAGCACCAATTGAAGGGAAAAGGCAATAGCTTAGCCAGCTCTGTTCATATCAGTACATGGAGATAGTGCCAGTTTTAGCTAAAGTGAAGGTAATTGTTCTGTATTCAAGGAGAGCCAACCAGGTGGTCTTCTACAGTATCTGGACAACATTCAGATTATTCCTTAGGTACAATTGTAAAGGTAAATACCTATTTCGTGGGCACAAAGAGAGGCACTGGTAATGGGATACTGTGAATTGAGAAATATTTCAAGATTAAAAATTCCAGTGATGTGCTCTATAGTGCCTTGCAATTTCTGAACTAATTGCTAACACTTTGCCACTTGAAAACCTTGCTCCATTTTATCAATCTACAGAACAGAAATGCGGTGCAAGATAATCTGCTCTTCAAGAGACTGATTATCTCTTGCATTCCTGCTGCCACCCACCTATTAGACATGTGGCTACTCTTTATCCCGAGAGGGGGTGCTGAGGAAGGGAAAGGAGAGGGAGTCAAATTAGTTAATTAAGCAGCTCTGGACAAAAGTTTGATAGAGAGAGGTGGTTGGAACTAATGGCTAAAAAAGTCCGTTAGTTTTAATGAGACTCTTGGTCTTGGTTCCCCTTGACTCTGAAGAGATGAGAATTGGACTTCAGCATGCTGTTTAATAAGGCCCCATCTGACGTAACCTCTTACACACTTCATTCAAACATTAAAAGTTTTAATGCATAGAAGATGTGAAGGGACTCAGGACCCATTTAAACTATTTAAACTTTAGGCATCGGTAGCCCAACAATGCAAAATATGAAAACAAAAACACAGAGCACTTGTGTAAACCAGTAAGTTCCATGCTATTAAAGAGATGCAGTGGAAAAATGATACTTGCTTTCTGAAGTACATGTAGTACATAACATTACAGTGATTTTAAGCCAAATTTCACTATTTTTAATTTTCAAATTATGGGACACGTACTAGTTTCTAAAACAATAAATAAAACTTCATTCACTAGAATTGTGCCTGGATAATTCATGCTGTTTTCTAGAATGGAGAACATATATCTCTTACCGTATATACTAGTGTTTATTTTCAGGAATCCCACAGGAATTATTATATCAACCCATTCTCTATCAGTAGCATTTCTTTTTCTCTTCTCCTTTTTAATTTTTATACCTGTTACCACAGTCATATTTCTAAAAGTTGTTTGAATACAGCATGTGGTGTTTCAAAATCCTTTGTTTTCCATTATCTACCAAATAATACCCAATCTAGAAACCTACATTAGTGAGGGGTCTCCAGAGAAAAAGAAAAGTAATAGTCATGTACCATCTAATGATGGGAATATGTTCTGAGGAATATGCTGTCGGTGAATTTTGTCACTGTGTGCTATGGAGTGCTCTTACACAGATTTAGATATCATAGGTCAGTTACAGGACATGATTCAATATAATCGACAGGTATCAAATATAAAATATATCAAACTACCATCTAAATGTCTAGCTATTTGACCCAATTATATTCCATTTTTTATTGCTCCAGATGTAATCAAAACATACTCTTTAATCTTCCTAAAATGGTCATAGTGCATGGAATCTGGGATACATGTAAAAAAGGCTATTTATGCCTGATCAGTTTTCTAAACAGGATTATGTGTCCTCCAAGTAAAAGCCAAGCCTAGATCATATTTGGAATATCCAAAAACACTGACTCTTTTACTCCCTAGGTGAAGAGTAGCAAACTGCAGTAGGGTCACAGAGCCTGCTCCACACAGGAGCCACATCGCCCAAGCATCGCTCCCGCCACGGAGCCCTGGAGGATAACAGCATGCTAAATACAAACTTTTACTTTCCAAGAAGAAGCTATTTGTATCATTGAAAGCTCTGTTACTATGTTTTTAAGACAAAAGATGTTAATGTACGAGACGCTTTTTCTAAACTAAAACCTCAGTATTCAGGTTTAGCTGCAGTGTTGGCACTTTGTGATAAATAAGTGGGTTTTGGGTTACAGTTTGGGTACTCGGTCTCTGAAAGGTTCACCGTGACTGCTCCAGGTATTCACAATAGTGCAGAAAGCACTTCTCTCTCACTCTTTATTCCAATCCCCCATTCAAATACAAATTTCCATGCCATCCCTCATCAAACAATATATTATCCACCCTTATATTCTGGCCCTGGCTCTTAGAAATGAATATGCATGCTTTTGAGCTAGTTTGAAAGCTAATAACTGTTGTCTGGAGGATAATATATACAGTTTTAGCAAAGCAGAGGCCTGGCTAACTTCTAGGAGAGGTAAAAGAATATCTTTCCTTGTGAAAGAGATCAAGACACAAAATAACAAAGATACAATTTCTCAGTAGTCTATTCTCATATTTAACCTCTTAGTTTCTCCCTGTGTTCCACATTTCAACTTCATCCTGACTCACATATTCTGATTACTTACTGAAACAGCTCTTACATTAGTTTAAAAAAACAAAAAGGATGCAGGCCCTGAACATTATTTACAGAGACTGTATCCACATATCACCGGAATACTCTTTTAAGTAACTACAAGAAACTGTTTCCGGTTTTTTAATGTTAAATTCTGTGAGGTCTCTTTGACATAAAAACTTAAATTTGAAAAGGGTCTATAAAGTTGTCATCTACCCTTGGTCATTCAGTGGTTAGGTGATCTCTGCTACATCATTAAGAGGGAATATTAATGCCATGTTTTCAAATCGCCCTCTAAAAAGAGAAAATTAGATAGATATTCAAAATTCACCCATTTCCTACCTTCTATCTGCTAGGAGAATTATGATTTCTAAATTACTCCCCACCCATCCATTCCCCTGCCATTGATGATTAAGTGCTCTAGCTCCAGACAGTAGGATCTAATCAGAAGTCATCTGTGAATTGGGAGGGGCATCTCTCTGGTCAGATGTTTGGTTTGTATGTATGATACTGCACACTGTAATACATGCCTTGAATTTAGGATTAAAAGATGGACCATGAGAATAAGAAATTACTTGATTAACAGTTTACTTGGTGAGAGGCAAACACAGGGAATAGTTTTTGAGTCCTAAACACTCATACGATTGAAAACAAATGGTAATCTTAGTGACTTGATGTCATCTTTTAAAGATCAAGAATAGCACTTGCTAGCTTGAAATGAAACGTGTCTATTTTCATATCACTTCAGTAAAGTGGATTTTTGGCATGTAATACCAAACAAGTTGTTCATAAATCTCACCAAATATACTCTTGAATAATATTTTTGGAAGCATGAAACATTTACCTTGTGTTTAAAAATCAAATGTGGCATTAATTATAGACTTTTAACATAAAGATCTTCTGTAAATGTACATTTTTGGAAAAGCATATTAAAGATGTGTGACTACTTTATGTTATTTGCATATTCTGCTGAAAAGTAAGCATACAGAAGCTATACAGAAGTGGTAAAAACACTGTTATTCTTGTCCCCAACGTGAACTTGAATGAGACACTAGCTTTTTAGAAGTAACTGAGACATTTTTCCATTTTTAAATACTCAACGCTGTCAAATAATTCATCTGGCATTTTTTCCTAATCATATCTCCACTCATTTGTACTATCTCTAATGGAAGCCAGTGGAGGAAAATTCTACATCTTATACCACTCAGTTTCAAATATTCATTGTTTTTATAAAGGCAGCACAAGTGAATAATAATAAAAATACTAATTTAGACTGAAAGCTCATTCTATTGAGCAGCCTTCCATTTGCAGATAGAATGCCCAGAACTCACAGCTTAAATGAGGAAAATTTAATTTAGCTTAGAGTGTGGGGAGAATTCAGACCCAAATCAGCCAGCATCAAAGTAGGGAACGGTGCTAGAAAAAATGTGAGAGTGACCACATGTAGTACCCAAAACCACGCCTTCGTGAGCCACCCAGACACAGTCAGGACCAGGCTCTATTAACCCTCTAGGCATTTCTAAATGCAATGAAGTCAACATATTAGGACTAAAGATCACAATCCATCTTTGGATTGTCAAATTGCCAACTTCATGATCATATTAATTTCCAAGTAAAGACAATAGTAATTTCATAGTTCTGCCTAACATAATACACCTAACCACTGTTCAAGCAAAACCACAAGTTAATTGTTTCCCCAAATCATGAAAGTTTCTTTCTTTTTCTTTTTTCTTTTTTCTTTTTTTTCTTTTTTTTGCGGCACCAGGGATCGAACTCACAACCTCGCACCTGCCAGAGCAGGTGCTTAAGCTACTGAGCCGAAATCCCACCCCTAGTTTTTTGAGGCGGGGTCGCACTATGTAGCTCAGGCAGGTTTTGCGCTTGTGTTGTAGCCCAAGCCTGCCTCAAACGCACAACATTCCTCCTACCTTAGTCTCCTGAGTGCTGGGATTAAAGGCGTGCACCACCACGCCCGGCTGAAAGTTTCTTTTTGAAAAGTTCAAGTTCAAGTCTTTTCTGAGAATCAAGGCAAACTTGTAGCTGTGAACCTCTATAAAAAGACAAATTACAAAATCCTAAGGTACAGTAGCAGAAAGTAAATATTCCCATTACAAAGGGAGGAATAGAGGGATAGAAAAGAACTGAGCAAAGAAAGTCCTAAACCCAGTAGGGTGAACATTAAATCCTGGGGGGTGGGGCATGGTGGTAAAATGTGATTTCCAAAATGCATGACCCATGGCCTGCTAGTTATTACCCACAAGGCTGACTCCACTCGAGGTCTCTGGTTTTTCTTGGCTGACATTCCACATCCCTGGCATCTCCAACTTCCAGGGACCCACACGGATCCTTTGGCTGCATTCCCATAGCTCCATTTATTATATCTTCATGTTCTCCCTGCCAGCCTTCCCAGGCCTTCCTTGGAAACTTGGGTAGAAGCCTTATTGACCCCACAATTTTTCCATTATGCATGCCAGTAAAATTAGTTATTACATGGTCAGTGCAATGGTCTTCTGTCAATGGGAGAAATAGCCAGGCAGTCGTCTCCAAATAACTGAATAGTTGAATAAAGAGAAATGAATCACAGAGAATCAATTTCCTAGGAGATCCTTTTTGAGAAGGGGTCATGGGCCTTTCTTCTCAAAGAAATATTGACATTTTTGTACCCTTGAGATGCCCTAAGGGTATCTTTCTTTTTTTCTCTGTACAAAGCATTTGATTTTCTTTTTAAGGGTGCTGTGACTCACCTAGATGCACCCAGGACAGTACTCTATTAATCTTAATGCAATAAAGTTGTCATATCAGGATTAAGGTTCATGCTAGATCATGGTTAATAGCCACATCTATATTTATAATCCTTGTATACAAGGGAGGTGTATGGAACACATATTACTATGAGAGCTCATCTAAAGTGCATGGGGCTTGCTGACACTACCCTTAATAAAATTCACAACAGAGCCCCTACTTAGGCTCTGTTTCCCTGACTCTTTATTTTTTATCTATAGATATTACTTTGAAGCCAATGGGGGAAAAAATACAGTTCTATACAATTCATTTAAAACTCATTTAGGGGATGAAAATTGTGAGATCTACTTCAAGGATTGTTTTGTGGAATTATATAGTAAATGAAAATGTGGTAGACTATAGTATATGCTCAATTTATGGTGCTTTTCATATTTGTCAAAAAGTATTTACTACATATGTGTTTTTGCTTAAAAACAATCACCTGTTTCTTCTGAGGCCTGACCCAAGAAAGACTTTCCCAATAAACATGCAGCCCTCTACAAACCACCAGAATTTACATTGCACTTAGAAAATAGAATTAATGGCTATAAAGAAATTGAGGACTGGGCCTGCAGTCTCCCTAATGCTGGAAGATCCAGCTTTATATGCACATCTGTGCTGACTGTCCTTGCAGCTTTGACTTCAAATATCCCATCCAGATTCCTTGGGACTGTGACTCCCAACCCCAAACGCTATATGTATACTTAGCCTCCCCTCTAGATACTGGTATCACTCTGATCTCAGCCAGCCTGTACATAGATGAAATTAAATCTGATCTTTCCCATAGTCTCCATCTCCAGTTGTTTCCTAACTTGCCTTTAGTTAACAGTTCCCAGGATGAATTTCTTTTCCTTAGTATGTTCTGCTATAGTATTTTTTATTTTCGTTTAAGCAGTTCTTGCAGTAGTTTACTTATTTCAAATTATGTTGCCAATTGTATGTATTATATAAATGTATAATACATGTCAAACTTAGTTATACATCATGTGAGATTTTAGATGTCCATTGAGACAGCAGATATCCAATAAATATTTTTAAAATTCCATTTGTAATAAAAGTTTTATGTGTTCATGTTTGTTACTTTATGTTCTAAGTCAAGGCAAGATGCTTGAGCAGGTATTTTTAAAGGTACAAAATATAGATTTTAACTAGTAGGAGGGATGAAAAAAATAAAGGAAATCTCTAATTCCAGGAATGTTTCAGTGATGATGGGCATGAGGTTGGGAGGGAGCTAGAAATCAAGGTGAAATGATAAAGTTTTAAATAAAAAGGTAAAAGCAGCTGTTAATTCTGGAATGCTTCATTTGCCTTGGGCATTTTATTTCTAGTTCTTACAAGAATTCTCCAAGATGGTATTACTAACCGTGTTTCACACAAACATAAACAAAAACTGAGAAAAGTTAGGGAAGTTAGGAAAATTAGAAGAAATATGAAATCTCATATGAACATTAAGAAGACCAGCATTTTAACTTAGATGTTGTATATATTAATTCCTACATTATACCTCCAGTATCATTCCCAACATTTTGATAAAGGAACATGCAGGAAGAAATAATTTATTCAGAATTTATTATTCTGCTTTTCAGGTAAAGCATGGCATTTAGAAGACAGAGAACATACAGCAAAGAAATAAATAAGTGAAAAAGGAAAATAATTCAGAGAAAGCTCGACGTCAAAGAGACAGAGAGAGAGGCGCAGTGAAACTAATGTGGTGATGGTCTAATTTGTGTCCTCTGACTTCAAAGTCAGGGTAGCCACTAGAATTCTCAAGGACTCTCTAACAGGGCACTTTAGGAGAAAAGGAGAAATGCTTTATAGGATATTAGGAAAGGGACATGAAACAGCAAATACATTCTTCAAAGGTTCACACTTCAAAATAAATAGTACAGTATGCCTTGTACAGAATATGACAAATGTGTATTATTTAGCTTCAAGTGCTCTTAAAGAGCAAAAATCAAATAGTCATGTGTAAAGTAGATCTTCAACAAATATGCAATAACTAATTAAACAGAATAGCTGTGTGTGTGTGCACCTTGTTCTCTGTCTTATATTTGAGTGAAGATCAACACTTAGAAGTTTCATATTACAGAATTTCTTTTTTTAATTTATTTATTTTAAACATAAGAAATATAAGGAATTAAAGTAAAATAGAATTTCACAACAGATCAATAGGAGATCAACAATAATCAACACATTGCATATTGTTATATTTACAGTAGCATTTTAGGTTATAAGATATAGACATTAAACATTGTCCAGAAAATTTTTAGCACAAAACTTTCCCCTCAATGAATCAAGAGAAACCAGTTATATGACTATTTTTTGTTATGACTGCTCTATTATTTTCAAAAAAACATTTCATATTAAAAGTGAAACCTAAAAATGACCCTGTAAAAACTACTTTTCACTCAAAATTCTTTTTCTTTAACTATCTTAACTAATTTTTTATATACATAGATAGATTTTCTTTCAGTTTGTCACACAAGTGCAACAATGCAATGGTTACATATGTGTGACTTAGTTCACTGAGAAGTATATTTTCAAGGTGCATCCATTTAAGAGTGAAAATGTCTAGTTTATTGTTCTTTATAGCTGAGTAGCATTCCATTATGTAGAAATACCACATCTTTTTTGTCCATTCCTCAGTCAGGGAGCATTTAGGTTGTTTCCAAGATCTGGCTATTATGAACTGTGCAGCTATAAACATAGGTGCACATATATCCCTATGGTAGGATGTTTTTAATTCTTTTGGGAAGATACCCAGAATGGGAATAGCTGCATCAAATGGGACCTCCAACCCTAGCTTTTTGAGGAATCTCCATACTGACTTCCACAGTGGTTGCACCAACCCGAATTCCCACCAACAGTGGAGAAGGGTTCCTTTATGTCCACAGCCCATCCAACATTTGTTATTGGTTGACTATTACAGAATTTCAACACCTGTTTATATTATTTTTATGTCTATAACCTTAAGCCAGTATAAAGACCATAAAACTGTTTTCTCATTATTCACTTTCACCAGGTTTACACCCTCAGAAAGAGGTGATACGGAAACAGACTGCTAGCATGTGCTTTCATCTTGTTTTTCTCTTTTGTTACTGTGCAAATATATGTATACAATACATGCTTCTTCACTGAGAAAATCTGCAAAAGCAAAAAGCCAGCATGAGATGAAAGAACTGCTTTGAGTGACCAAAGCAAAACTGTCTAACGGAAATATTTTTCCTGAGTTCTAGAAATACAGAAGAAAATAAACACATGAACGAGCAAACAATGAATCATTTCTGAAGTCTTGCAGTCTTAGGTTCAATCTCAGCATTTTTGTCGTATAGAACAAGTTGACTGAATTTCTCTTCCCTGCTTGTAATGCTCACTACTTCTTCCTTTTCTAATTATTCATTTTCAATCAGTATAAAACATACTCCTGAATAGTTTGTAGTTATTTCACAGAAGTATTTATCTAGCTGTTAGAAGATGGCTCTATCCTGTTAACTGGTGTATTCTGCAGTGAAAAATCTAGTCTTTTTGTTTTAAAAAGCACATGATTTTACAAGGAAAAGACTCACCAGAAAAAGTTTTGAATAATTTATTGCCAAAGTCTCCTATCAGGAAATCAACACACATGAAAAGTTTCCTGTAGTTGAAGATACCCTTTCATTAAAAATAATTGACTAAGGACATTTAAGCTTAATGATTAGTGTTTTTCCAAAATTTAGCTTAACTTCTGAAATAAAATCAGATGTCTATTTTCTGTGATTTAGATACTCCCTCTTCAATTATAAACATTAACAGAGGAAGAAAAGCATTGTTAGAATTTAAATGATCCCAGAAATATCACTCAATAACCACAATAAATGTCTAGGCTAGTCGTGACATAGATAGAACATTGAGGTGTCAAAAATTGAAGGAGATGTGCTAATATGGGCATTATCCTTCTGTTACAGGAGGTATAATGTTCTGTGTACTCTGCTACTGGAAGTACTTTGTAAGGATGGAAGGGTGGAAACCAAATTTGAACATATGCCTGTATTAAATTTTGGACTACAGGATTTTCCCCAGGAATAAAACAAATTAAAATCATGACAGTTCTATATAGATTTAGCCCTGATTAATAAGATGAACAGCTTCTTTCAGGTTTTAATAATTTTCAGTACTGAAGCCTGAATTTGTATTTGTTTTCTAAGAATTTACCTAGAAAATGTTTTAGAGACCATGTCCTTATGGCCCTGCACAAAATGTGACCTATTCTCCAAATCAACTGAGACGTGTGGTGATGGGAACTTCCCTATGGCATTTGATTCATTTCTCTCCCATTTGGATTTCTCTGAAGGAATTGGGCAGGTGCTGCTAAAGGTTTTTATCATGGGGCAGGTCATGCTCTTTCTAGGACATTTAGAAATAATAGTGCAAAATAAATCAATGTTCCTGACCTTTCCCTCTCCCTGTTTCTAGCTCCAAACCTTTAGCTCTAAATTGTCACTTTTCTCAGCTCTTTCTCAGATTTGCCACACAATATTCCCAGTGGCATCTATACCCATTCCTCACTCTAATTATAGCCCTACAATTGGACTGACTTTGAGAGAATTATTATTACACACTAATTATGCATTGTCACTTATCTTTCTATCTTACGTCCTACTATTTATTCCTATTTATCTGATTTCTTGAAATTTGCTTAATGGCTAAATGTGGTGATTCATACCTATAATCCTAGCCCTCGGGAGACTGAGGCAGGAGGATTGCTATGAGTTTGAGGCCAGCCTGGACTACATACTGAGTTCAAAACCAGCCTATACTACATAGCAAGACTCTGCCTCCAACAAACAAACAAACAACCAGACAAACGATTTGCCTTAATGCCCTTGTTGATAACAATCTTTAAAAAGTATAACCTGTGATTATGCTCACATATTCATGTATAATATTGATAGTAGAAATACTATTAATAGTAGCTAACATTTAATAAGTCATGATACTCGACTTGGCACATTTCTTTGTTTTAATTTTAGTTATTATGTTTTCAGAGCATAATTGCTTTCTTCACAAGGAGTAGGTATATGTGCGTAACACATCTTTCCTTCCCCTCCATCCTGCTTCCCTCTCTCAGCATTCTTCACATATGCAAAATATCTGCCTCTCTGCTCCCTATTATATCTTTTATTTTTGCTCTTATTTATTTATACCTTCAATTTCACACTTAAGAGAAACCATGAGACATTTAAGCTTGTGGATCTGATTTATTTCACTTAGCATTATGGTCTCAAAATGCAATCGTTTTCTTACAAATGACTCAAATTTATACTTTATGGCAGAGCAGTGCTCCATTATGTATAAATTCCATGTTTCCTTTATCCACTCATCTTTGATGGATGTACAGGCTGCTTCCAAGATTTAACTGTTATGAATTGTGCAACCATGAACATGGATATGCACGCATCTCTGTAAATGAAGTCTTTGATTCTTTTGGGAAGACATCTAGAAGGGTAACACATGAGTTCAATGAAATTCTATTTTTAGCGTTTTGAGGGATCTCCATACTGATTTCTGTAAGAGTTGTACTAGTTCAAATTTCCACCAATGTTGTAGAAGATTTCTTTTTCTTCTGCAGCCTCACCAGCATTCATTATTTGATCTCTTGATAATATCCATTCTTTTTGGAGTAAGATGGAATCTAAGTGCTCTTTCAATTTACATTTCTTTAATGGGTAGACATGTTGAACACTTTTGCATATCACATAACATTTTCATAATTTTTCATATTGCATATTTTCATATTTCATTTATTATTCATTTGAATTTCTTCTGAAAAGTTTCTATCCATTTCAGTTGTCCATTGTCATGCATTTGAGGGACCTATTCTTTCTGAGATCTTTCTATGTTCTAGATATTAGTTCTGTGTCTGTGGAACAGCTGGTTAAAATTTCTTCCCCATTCTGTAGGTTGTCTCTTCACTTGGAGGCGTGGCCCATTTCTATGCTCTTTAAAGCGTGTGCATTGACTCATTTAGCCCTCAGGCTAATTTGATGAAGTATTTTTGCCATTCATATTTTTATACTCAAAGAAACTAGTCACAGAGAGACTAACCAAATCACCTTTCTCTCACTGGGGATCTATAATGATTTCCTAGTTATTGTAGCTCCAGATATGATATTTTTACCACTATGGAATCCTGATCCTAGTTATGGACAAGCTGATTTCAAGGATCTATACAATTTTATTTGAAATAGTTGATATGAAATTGCAACATTAATGGCTGGCCTTTTTTTTTCCCTTTTAAGGGTAATTGAAACCAGGTTGTTCACATTGAGTTATATACCCAGCACATTTTTTTAATTTTTAGTTTTGAAACAGGGTTTCATTAAGTCACTAAATTGCTTAGGCTGGGCTAAATTGCCTAATCTTGAGCTAATGATCTTCCTGCATTCATCTCCCAGAGTGTTGTTATTACAAGTGTGCACCACCAAGCCCAAATGATTGTCTGCAATGTTAAGTACTATGCAATTCTAACAGCATTAATACTTTCAATGTTTTATTTTTGTCTACCTGCAGAACAAAAAAAAAAAATCTCAAGTTTTAAAGTTGTGTTTCTCCTGGTCAATCTTTATCCATACAAATACACTGATTTCTTCAATGTATTATCCTGAATTATTGAATAATGGAGATGAAAGCAAATATCAGAAAGTGCTTTAGCCTTTTATTTTATATTGGAGAAATCTAGGCATCTCAGAGTTTATATAACTTCCAGAAGTTTCTACCTAGAAATGTTAATTACAAGATTTGAGGGGAACTTAGGCATTTCATCTCTCTCTCTCTCTCTCTCTCTCTCTCTTTCTCTAGTGTTTTTTCTGTTAGTCTGTAGTACCTCCTCTAACAACTTCCTTTTGGAATCACACCCACTGATAGGATACCAGGCTGATTACTAGATGGCCTTGCCATGACACAGCACTGGGCTCCAAGCACTCAGAGCATAGGTCACAGAATAGACGCAGAAGGCAGGATTTAGGACAATAGTTCTGGTTTATAACTTCTGGCACTATTCTCATCAAAGAATGAATTGTTAAGAGAATGGAAAATAAAGAGCAATCTTAAATATAGAATTCACCTCTGTGTTTTTGGCTACACAGTGAAAAGATTCATTTGAGCATTTGTGTCATAGGCTCTAGGTTGCAAAAACCATCATGGATTTTCCAAATCTTTAATGAGAAAGCTATTAGATTTGCAGGAATAGAATGGATCTCAGAATTCATTTGAAGTTCAGACTGTAACTTTGAATGATAGATAAGCGACTGAGATCTAAAGAAGCAAATAACTTGGCCAAAGTAACATGCTTAGCTACCACCAAAATCAGTTTTAACCTGAAGATTTACAAACAGGTACATTTCCACAGAACCAAGAAGTGACTGTGTCAACTCACTCAAGGCATGTTTTAGAGATTTTTGGTTTTCAATGACCTAGACATTGCAGATTTGTTTGTTTTTTTGTTTGCTTGCTTGTTGGTTTGTTTGTTTTAAAACAAGGTCTTGCTATGTAGTTCAGGTTGGCCTTGAAGTCCCTTATATATCCCAGGCTGCCCTCAAACTCGTGATGATCCTCCCGCCTCAGCATCTCAAGTTCTGGGATTACAGGCGTGTGCCACCAGATCCAGCAACAGTGCAGATTTAATAAGTAGAGAAATGCTGTTAGTATTACCACAGAATTTACTGCCTGGTGGAGCTACAGGACTTGGCGAACAACACCTGCTTCTTCCTAGGTCTTACTTCCATGTGGTGGGAACCCCATAGGATTAGGCCCTTGTTCTGGCTTTCTGCCCTTCAGATTGGTAGTAGGAGATTATATTGCCCTATCAGTAAGGAGGATAAAGAAACAGAGGTGTCTTGCTCAGCACCTCCCTCCTTCCTCTCAGTACCTTCTGTTCTGTTTCTTTTCTGAAAGCGAATAGTCCTGTAGTCCTACAAAGTGGTCTGTGACTAGATGGCGTCAGAGCTTATTTGGAATGCTAAAACACTAACGTCATGAATTTGTTGGGTGATTAATGACAAGAAATGATTTCTTACAGTTCTGAAGTATGAGAAGATCAAGTTCAGGGTGCTCGAGATCCAGTGCCTGGCAGGAGCTCACTTCTACTTGAAAACTGCTGACAATTTGGTGTGTGCTTACTTGGAGAAAGGAATAAGGAACCTGGGTCAGACTTTTTCGTAAGGTCTATAAACCCATCCCAAGAGCCCCTATCTTATGTTCTAACCATCTCTCTAACATTCCATCTCTTCACACCATGAATTTAAAAGTTAGGATTTCAGTATGTTCAATGGAGGACATAAATATTCAGTCCACTGTCATAGGTCAATCTTTTAAATTCTGGAGTTAATATGAAGAACAGCTATAAGATTGATACTGATATAAGCGGCAGGTCCTTCTTATTTTTTCTCTCCTTTATTTTTCACTTGTTATAAAGCAGCAAAGAAAAGAGATACTACCATTATCCAAATATAACACACAAAGTCAGATTAATTTCTGTATATCTGAAAGTCTAAGGCACTACAGAAACATATAAGAGTAGTTGAAAAGATACAAAAAATATACTAGATAACTCATTTTAAGTCATACATTTCAGATTTTCTACCGACATTTTATTTGTTTGCTTTTTTAAATAATGGGCTACTGTTGCTTTTGAAATAGGTTTCTTTTACACTAAAATGATAGTTGATCAAAGACAGAATCATAATAATATACTTTTATTCTGAAGTTTTCTCCCAGTTTCTTGCTGAGATAACTATATAGTACTGATCAAAATCATGAACATTGAGGCATAAAAATGGCAAAGCCTTAAAGTAATTATTCTTTAAGCAAAAAGACTTTTGTCCTGATGTACATATTCATGTACTCTGAATTGTTTAGATGAAGCCTAAAATGATACATATGTCGCATTGACTTTTGAAGTTAGCTCAGAAGAACAGAGTCAGTCTCTGGTGGTTATGAAGCCATCACCTCTTAGTTTTACTCTGCCATTGTATTCTGGTCTTTGGGAGTTTCTCACTGAGGATCTGAAAGCCACAATTCTTCTGTCAGAATCTTCCTGTCCACCTCTAGGACTCTGGCTGGAAACTATCAGGCCAGAGAGAAGAAAAGGTATTTTTCCTACTTTGTCTTTGTTCGTGTTAACATTACATTGACAACGGTGGTTCCAGTCTCTCCCTTTCATTTTCTGATTGAAAGTACCAGTCCCACTAAACCCAAACCCCTGTATGCTGTCAGAGAGAGCAGCATTGCCCCAGCAACAGCTGTCACCTTGAGATGACTCCAGAGACCCAGTGTCCACTATCTGATTACACCTTTCTTCACAGTCAGGATTCTCACTGTTCTAGAACTTTCTAGACCCTAACAACCCCTTGTCCCTTAGACTTTAACCCAAAAGTTAAGGGCTACTCCCTGAAGCTAGTATCTATGTCTTGACTTTTCCCTTTACCTTGACCTTTCCCTTTTTATCCCTGTGATACTTTCTTCATCAACTTTCTAATAAAGTTTTATGCTTTCTTTCTTCTAGTATGGGCTCTGGGTAGTCACCAAATTCCAGGCACACATATGCATTCAGAATTTAAACCCCCACATGATCATTCTGCAAGCATTCTGGATCCATAGCTGATAGATGGGGACACATTCAAATATCCATGTGAGTTCTAGAGGACAAATTTCATCAATGTAAGAGTCAGGTGAACAGACTGGTGCTCAGGAACACGTTCAGAAGTAAAACATTAAAAATAAAGAGGGGAAAAAACCCTCAGCAGGGATACTCACTGCAGAATATGAGTCTCTGCAGTTACAGCACAGGTCAAAGATAGGCAGCCCAGGTGACCTGGTTTCAGGGTAATTAGCTTAAAGAAGTCATATAGTATGTAAAATTGTTTCTCAAATGTTTTTATTTTTACAGAGAATATTGGCTGCAGGCAAGAATAATGAGAAGAGAGAGAAAGGAGAGGCGAGGTAGGAGAGAGAATGCCTTCATCTAGACTTATATTGAAATATCATTCCTTAAAATGATTTAGCAAGCAAAACTCATAGCAATTTTAGAAAGGAAGTAAAATTCTCCACATTACTGCTTCTCAGCTTGTGACAGATTACAGTGTTTAAAGGTAATCTATTCATGGATTCCTTGCTTCCCTATCTGCCCCTGTGATCAGGTTATCATCTGCTGCCGGCTACAATCAACTTCTGATCTGCAGCATTCCTGAAGTTTCTTAACCGTGATAAGTGCACCTATTAGCATATCTGTTCTTCCTTTGTTTGCTTTGCCTTTTCACTTAATGGCTTTAAAAATAAGTAGATACTATCTTCTGAGAATATATAAAATGGTAAGTTTTCTCACCCACTAGAAATATTCCAGATTCCAGTCCAACCAAATTTGAGTTAATATGTTGTTTGCAAAATGATGTCAGGCATTTTTTTTTTCCTCTCTTTTAAAAGGGTAAAAAGTTGTGGAGATTAATTGTTTGATATTAGAGTGTAGTTCATTACCTCCTTATGATACCCAGTGCTTTTAGTTGGAAGATCATATTCCCAGATGGAGGAGTTGGTGTCTGGTGAAAAGTTTTAATGCTCTGGCTTGAAGGGTCATACACTGGTTTTATTAGTGTACATAGATACTTGTGCTTTACAAGAAGGGTGGAGTTTCTGAGTTGAAGTGACTTAAATTTGCAGCTTCCAGAAAATTAGCTCACCCACAAAATTCTGATTGTAGTCCTTCCTAAGGTACTTCCTTTGTTTGTCTTGAACAGCACATTAATATTAACCCAAATGCAGTGTCTTAAGGAACTATGTAAGTTAAGTATAAGGCTGCCATTAGTAACTTGACAATTTAATAACTAAGGTGTAGCAGCGCTAAGTGTCCTTCTCAAGATTTAATAGTGTACTTGTGGCATGTAATTAAAACATGGGCTTCTCATTAAGGTATTGGCTGGGCTTGGGTGGATTCTGATAAGCACTTTGGGAAAGGAACATACACAAAGAAGGCATAGTCAAACACTATAAAAATTGTAACACAAGTTGCATCTGGAAAGATAGAATCATCATATTTTGGAGACATAAATGCTTGTTAAATTCAACCTGCTTGTTTTACTGGTAACAAATGGAGCTCCAGAGAAAACAACTGGTTACTATTTTGATTGCACAATTGTTTAGTGATAAAGACAGAGTTAGAAAATGGTTTCCTTACTTCAAGCCCAGTTCCCTGTGTAATCAAGGGCTATTTCCTTCTCCCCAGCAATCTGCCCAACTCAGCTGCAGTGATGGATCATACAGCATCTCCACTTTACACAACCATGAATCTATCTCTTTTGCCACTAGGAAAGATATGCAAATGACCTCTACATAGAAAAAAGAGAGGACTAGTCATCTAAAATGATTTGTCTTAATTTTCTCGTTGCTAAGACAAAATACCCAACACCCACAAGTTAGAGGATTGAAGGTTTATTTTGGCTTGTGGTTTGTACAGATTTCAGTCCATAATAGGCTGGCTCCAAGGCATGACACATAGGGATTGAAGCTGAGCAACAGTCCATGGTGGGCAGAAAGTAGCAAAGCAACAATGGAGCAGGATCCATCCCTTGCTTTTCTACTGTAAATTTGTACTTTGGCATCATAGTAGCCACCTGTGTGTCTCAGTATCTTTTCCTGAGGGATACAGGAAGCAGCCTATGTGTTTACTCATTTGTTACGATGAACAGCAAGGAGTGTGCATGTGTGCAAAAGTGGCAAAATGGGATTTGGACTCATCTTTGTGGTCCAGCTAACCGGTCTGTGTCTGTTTACCCAAGCATCACAGAGGGTCCAAAAGACCCACAACACTACTCCAGGATTTGCAAAAAAAAAAAAAAAAAAAAAAAAAAAAAAAAAAAAAAAAAAAAAAAAAAAAAAAAAAAAAAAAAAAAAAAAGAAAGAAAGAAAGAAAGAAAGAAAGAAAAAGGTTCTCTTTTGATTTTCCTGGTGGAACTAGCCCAGTTCAGTACAAGGGCATATGAAACACCAGACTTTCAAGTTTAGGAGGAGAGCAAAAGTGAAACATCAAATTACTCATACATGGATGATGAAGATGATCCATTATAGTACATTACATTCTTTCATAACAGAAGAGTGGTGGATGATGATAATGTAGTTAACAGGAACATAAAATATCAATAAAATAAACTATCAAAATTTTAATATGTATTGTGTGTTTAGAATAGACATCAACATTTTTATATCAGCTGTGTACTTGTCTATAGAACCTAAAATATAACATTAGAAATAAATTACTATAAGAACTACAATGAAAAAACTATCCAAACTCTATCATAAAAATAAGCTTTGCTTCAGCTGTCACACCCAAGACAGTTTTCACACATGACAACTGCAAGTTCCAAACACACGTTGCACTCACACTGACAGCACGTAGACTCAGCTTTCCCTTCCAATGTGGGAGTCTTGTTACCTCTCTTCTTTTCCTATTTTGTCAGGAACTTCCTACTATATTGTACAACATGCACATACCAGGGAAATAAAATGTCAAGGAAATAAAATATCGAATATGTAATGAGTGTTTACAATAGACATCAACATTTTCATACCAGCCATTTGCTTGCTTTTTTTTTTTTTTTTTTTTTTTGCAGCACTGGGGATTGAACTGACAACCTCGCGCCTGTCAGACAGGTGCTTAAGTCACTGAGCCAAACTCCCAGCCCTAGTTTTTTGAGGCAGGGT
>RJWM01030217.1:0-23645 GCA_004363535.1 Dasyprocta punctata
TATAGGATATGTTAGACAGTTTTTCCAATTCATATAAACTTTAAAGGAGTTGGGTAAGCTTGGTAAAGGTAGCATAGAATTCACCAGTTATGTTATCTAGAACTGGATATTTCTTCATGGGAAGATTTTAAAACTATTATTTCAATTTCTTTAGTTATAAGTCTCATCAGGATTTTCAGTTTCCTTAAGTTAGTTTTGCGAATTTCTTTCTTTCTGGACATTTTTCCATGTCATCTGAGTTGCCTAATGTGTTGACATAAAGTTGTTCATAATATTCACTTATTCTTCTAATTTCTGTGGGGTCACCAGTGATGCCCTCTGGATTTTGCTAATTTGTGTTTTCTCTATTTTTTCTTAGTTGATTTAGTTAAAAAAATTATCAATTTTGTTGATCTTTTCTAAGAGTCAACTTTTTCTTTCCTTGTTTTTTCTACTGTTCTTCTGTTTTCTAGTTAAATGTTTCTGCTCTGATAGCCATTTCTTTTCCTTATACTTTCTTGGGTTTAATCCTCCCCATCTCATTTCTCTGCCTCTGTCTCTGGCTCGGTCTGTCTCTGTCTCTATCTTTCTCCTCTTAAGATAGATGCTTAAAATATTTATTGAGTGATTTCTATTTTTCTAAGTCCTACTTTAGCCCTGTCTTGCTAATTTTGATGGGCTCTGTTTTTGTTCTGTTTAGTTCAAAATATTTCTAATTTCCACTATGATTTTTTTCCCTTTAACCCATGGCCTTTTTAGAAATCGCTTAGAAATCTGTTTAGAAAATGTGTTTTAGAGTTCTAAAAAGCTGGAGATTCCTCAAATTTCTTCCTTTTTCTATTTCTTATTTAATTTATTTGTGGCTGCAGAACATATTTTGAATGGTTTCAATTCTTTTAAATATATTATGGCCTAGTATATGGTCTAACCTGGTTCCACAGTTCCCATGTGTTTTTTTTTTTTTTTTTTTTTTTTTTTTGTGGCACCAAGGATCGAACTCACAACCTTGCACCTGCCCAGGTAGGCGCTTAAGTCACTGAGCCAAACTCCCAGCCCTAGTGTTTTGAGACAGGGTCGCACTATGTAGCTCAGGCTGGCCTTGCACTCACGTTGTAGCCCAAGCAGACCTCGAACTCACATTGCTCCTGCTACCTCAGCCTCCCAAGTGCTGGGATTAAAGGCGTGCACCACCATGCCTGGCTGGTTCCATGTATTTTTGAAAAAAATGTGTATTCATTTATTTTGCAGCAGAGTTTTCTATAAATGTTAGTAAAACTGGTTGATAAGCTTACTTAAATCTTCTGTTTTTATTGATTTTCTGCCTAGTTGTTCTCTTAATAATTAAAAGCATGTTATTAAGCTCTCTAACTATAATTGTTTTGTGTTTTTTTCAATTACATACAGTTTTGCTTCATAAGTTTTGAGGCTGTGCTGCTGGGCGCTAACATCCTTTGTTATGAGGGAGGCATAGAGTCCTGACTTGAATTTCCTCCGACCATTCTCCCCCTTCCCTCTTGGCACACTGGACCCCCCATTTCTCCCTCGTTTGCTGCCAGTACACCACTAAAAAAGTGGAACATCGCACTTTTGGAGCCAAATCCTGTTTTCCCAGCTCAGCAGCATTTTTTTGTTCCACGTCTGGGAGTTCTACTGTGGCTTCTTCCCTCTTGGTTGAGAGGAATAGAATCAGGTCTGACTCGACTCTGGTCTCCCTGAGAAGAAATACTATAATGCTTGGCTTTTCTGAACCAAAGGCCTTGGGCACGAAGACCATCTAGAGTGGACAGGAGCCATCCCAGCAAAGGGTGCAGAGCTTTCCAGGTTGCTCCTTTCTTGTGAGGGTGTTGAGATTGTTTGACTCCTCAATAATGAAACACACACATGATGCAGAAGCGCTGGGTTACAACCTCACACCTCACACTCTCCCATCTCATCTCATCCCCTGCCCCACCTTTGCAAGAACACTGTATAATAAAGACTGTCTGAGCACTACGGTGAATGCCACATGGAGGCCAGGATTCTGGGTACCAGAACATTACATAATTAGGGAGCAGGGAGGGCAAGTGGAGGAGGTAGACGCTAATCATGTCTGGTCCACCCTCTTAAAACAGTGATTTCATGAAGAATGATCTTTCACAAAGTCAGAAAATGAGGCTGAGTCTGTTTCATTCTTCAGATGGGGATGGAGAGGGAGGAGGGCTGGAGGAAGCAGGGAAAGGCTTCTGGAGGAGCTAGGCACATTGCTCTCCACCAGAGAAGCTCTGAGGTTCATGGTCCCAAAGTCAAGACACTGCTGGACAGGCTGCATCCCTGCCAGGCCACTCAAATATTCATGGTCAAGTTGATGAACTGGAAATAAAGAGACAGAGATAAGTGCTTATCCCTCCACATCCCTCCAGCATCAGGAATGGCCCCAGTTTGCTAATGACATGGAAACTCTGGCCATTTGATCATTTTGTTTGCAAAATGGAGTTTCTGCCTCCACATGAAGCCAAATTAAAAAAATAAAAGTAAAAAAAAAAAACAGATTCTCAGCACCTTAAATTGTCTAAAGATCCTTTGCAATTTAGCTCACTTCAAGCACAGAGAATGAGACTGGCATGCTAGACAGAACATGCTCTCTCCCTGTGGGGGAGAGGGGAACCCTTGCCAAGGTGCCTCAGCAGGGCAGTGCGAGGAGCCTTTCTCTTTGGTGAGGGGTTTCCCTGCCCTGAGGAGAGAAGTCACTCCATCACAGCAGGGCTGCTGTGAAGGAAGCAGGGTCCAGGCATGAGGTCTATATTAAACGAGCTCCTGGGGGACATGTGTGGAGCTCCTTGCACCCCCTCTCCTCTCCTTGTCTCCCTTCTCCAAGTCCTCCCTGCTTCTCTTTCCTACCAGGCTTGCAGATCACAGTAAGATGACCCTGAAAGCACAGTTATGTGGGGTGCTTTTCCCCTTCCCTACCTTCTTTCCTGGGCAGGGCATGAGTAGAATCAAGGCAATTAAGACCCATGGGTTCTGTGAGCAGAGGGACTGCAGGTGCAGCAGCTCAGCCCTGAATTGGCTCCCATTGCTCTAGGGGTTCCTGCTAGGCTGTTTCTGGGCTTCTGGGGGACTTTCAATAACATCAGTACTGGGAATGCCTCAGAGACTCCAAATCATTTGGTCTGGGGCCTTGGCTGGGGTATGAATTTTAACACCACCCAGTTGAGGCTAATGGGCAGCCAGAGTTGGACAGCAGGCTTGGAAGGAGATGAAAAGAGTTTCCTGTGGTGGGCAAGGCAGGAACACGGTCTAGCTCCCACCCATGGACACTGGGGTTGGCAGGAACAATTTGACCCTGATGGTGGACAGCTTCCTACATACTTCAGGATCTCTAGGGCCTTTGGCCAATGTCACCCACCTGCAACTTTCCCTTCCACCAAGGGCAAGAGCAACCATACATTTTTCTTGTGCTGATTAGTGATAAGGCCAGCAGGAAGCAAGATATGGAGGTGGGCTTCTGGTCCCTCATTTTTGTAAGAGAACAGTCTGAGGACATATGTCTGTCTTTGGGATCCTGGGATGCTTCTTGAAGCTATGGATCAGAGGAGTTATATTTACTGCAAGTGTCCTACATGCTAAAGTTGGAAGAGAATACTGGAGAAAAGAGATCATCCTGCTTCTTTGATCAGAGAAGTTACAATGTGGCCTGGGATCCAAGAGACACACATGGAAAAACCAATAATGGGCCAACACAATAGATCACCATTTCTATGATATTATGAATCAACTTTTTGATGTAAGATCAGTGCCTCCATCTCTTTCTGCAGACAGTGAAACTGAGGCACAGAGGAAGCTATCAATCTGAATCAGAGTGCAAGGGGCAAAGGAGGAAGGTTCTACATCTCAACACACTGCCAGTCTTGGAACTGCCAATAAAGTGTTACCTGAGCCCCCAACGGGGGCTTCTGAGGCTAGGGATGAGCTTGTGGCAGCAGTGTGGCTGCAGGAGACAGGCAGGAGGCCCGGCAGCCTGGCTCACTGTGGTCCCATCCAAGGGACAGCAAGATGGGACAGAAAGTCACAGGGTGAGTGGAAAAGAAGGAAAGAAAAATTATGAAGACTTGAAGGAAAGCAACCTATAGATCCCATCTGCCTTTGGGCAAGAGAACATCAACTACAGTCCTCAGACTTCATATGGGCAGGAACCACAGGGTCCCCAAAAAAGAGATTTCACTGTGGCAGGGCCGGGCAGGACCTGTACTCAGCATTCTAACCAGCTGCCTGGGCAAGGTGCAAGGCCCACACTCAGGAGAGGGTCAACATGAAACCCCAAATGCTCTCTGCAAGCTGCAGAAACCCATCTCCACACCCCTGGCCTGTCCTTCCTGGGACAGATCCCACAATGGGCTAAAGACTTGTGTTTCTCAAGGTTTTGAGGTGTACACACACACACACACACACACACACACCATAGAAGTCACAGGATGACCTTCGTGAGGGTGAGTGGGTAGATCTTGAGTTAGAAGGCCGGCAGAGGAACTGGTCAATAGAAGGAAGAAAAAAACAGGAAGGTACTGTGTTCACACCTCTGTTCAAGGTAACCCATCTACTTGTGCCTTGGTTTGCACCTCTGCACAATGGGGATTCTACTGGCACTTAGCAATGGGTTTAGTCACTGAACCAAGTGAGCAGCACCTCAGAAATATCAGCTACCATATTGTCACACCTGTGCTAAGTACAGCCCTCACTGATGCTGAGCTCAGCAATGCTCTTGGAGAAGCACCCACAGTGGCCATACCTCATTTATGTTGAGGTGGATGAAGTCCTTGCTCTTCAGACTGAGGGCCTGGAACACCCCTGATGGGAGAGACAGAAAAGTGTCACCATGGAGACGGTCCCTTCAGTGAGTTGAAAGCCATCCGTTGGGGAGCTGCTCCCTCTGGTGGGAACCAGGGGCAGTTGGGCACAGTCTGAGGACTGGAGCAGCAGAAGGGACTTCAGTTCCTGCAGCAGGACAGTGGTCTTGGGAATGGCAGTTCATGCTGTCACCTATCCTATGCCAGTGGCTGGCAAGTTCTGGAATCTAAAACTTCCCTGTCTTAACCTTTTGGAGTCCCAGATTCCCTGAAATCCATGGCCGCCAGCCTACCCATTGGAGATGCTTGCAGATGCAAGGACAGAATCTCTGGGATCTGTCCCTAAATAACTCAGGGGGAAAGAATATGTTGGAGGAGGGAAAAGTTTGTTGAGGTTTGGTGTACAGTGGTGGAACCTCCTGGGAATTTTTATAAATCCTGATGCGTGTGGATGCGGAGTGTTTTATAAATTCCCAGCCCTGAGAGAGTGACCTAATTGGTCTGCTGTGTAACCTAGTCACCACATTTGTTTATTTTACTTATTTATTTATTTTGCTGATATGTGGGATGAAACCCAGGTCCTGGCACATTCCAGGCAGGCACTCACCACTGAGCTACATCACCACAAATGTCAAGCTCCCTTAGGGAGCCAAAGTTTGTGAAGCACTGGTGTGAGGAACATGGGAGCCTGCTATTCTCCATATTTAAGTGCATGGTTAAAAATTTCTGTGGTTGGTGAGTTTCCCAGCTGGTGCACTGTGAGGATGCCAGAAGCCTGAGGGCCTCTTTCCTGGCTCTCCTCCACCTGGAGACCAGCCAAAGTGGGGCCAGAAAAGATCTGGGGTGAGGAAGGGGAAGATCAGCTGAGAAGAGAGAAGTTGCCAGATCATCGATTCCTAGGGTCTGCTTTGACAACCCTCACCGCCCCCAACACTCACGGGTTGCATTCTCCAGCCGCACCAGGCAATTGAGGAAGTCATCGAAGTCCATCTGGAATTCCTCATCTGCATACCTGAGCACAACCAGCTGCAGGAGGTGGCTGCTCAGCTGGAAGCCTGCGGAGGGACGGGAGCCTGGGAGTTGCCACGTTGGCCCATGAGTTCACGGGGCCAGGGCTCTCAGGTGGCCCAGGGTAAAGGGTCAAAAGGGCCAATGTCTGCTCCACAAAGCTGAGATTCCCATCTAGGGGGCTTGTCCATGGTCCAGATGTGGGTGGCGTATGTGTCTGTGTTGGGGAATTCGAGCACTAGGGGTGCCATCTGAATTTAATGTGTCTAAGGAGGTGCCATCTGAATTTAATGTGCCACTGGAGCTCCGGTGCCACCCTGGCTGTGGGCCGTGTGTGGCTTCCCTTCTCTGCCTTCAGTTTCTCACCTGTCAGAGACGAGCGAGACACAGCAGAGTTCATTCCAGATCCAATGTTTAGTGCTCAATTTCTAGTCGTATGAGGGACAGAACCCAGGCTAGGCAGGCACTTTACCACCAAGGTGCACCCCACGCCTAATTACTAAAGTGCTCTCAGGAGCCGTGTTCCTTCTCTCTCCCACCCCAGCCCATGTGCTCAGCCCATGCGCTCACAAGATTGTCCAAAGTTCACACTGGCCTTCTTGCCTCATTTTGCAGATTCCAGCCAGAGGAGGAGGCTGGTTAGCACTGGAGCACAATTTCTGGACCTCACACAATGATACTGGCTACGGCCCGTGCCAGGATCCTGGTGTCTCCCTCCACAGACTTGGGGGTGGGGAATCCCACACTTCAAGTCAGGATGGAAAATTTGGTCACACCCCTTCTTTCTGAGGATCCCTTCATCCCATGCTCAGCTCCTCCTGCTCTGGAGAATCAGGCACCATGACCTGGGTGTGTTCCAGGTATCTGCTGCCCTGGGAGGGGCCTGCAGTAGCAGCCCCTGCCTATAAAGTGCTCTGGACTCAGGCTGCTGAGGAGCCACCAAGATTGTGGCTGGTGCACAGGAGCCTGAGCCCCCAAGACCAGCCTGACAGGTGGTGACTTCGGGAGGTGGAAACGCCCCTGGTAACCTGTCCTTCATGGAAAGTAGTTGGATATTGACTGAGTTTTCTGGTTTAGATTCAGAGTCTGCTGCTGGCAGAGCTGGCAACAGACCACAGGTGGTAGGTGGAGGTGCGCATGGTTGCCCAAACCACAGGTGGGCACGCTCTGTGTCTGTGGTGATGAGTACCACGGAGCAGCACTCAGAAGACTGGAAGCACTGCGGTGGGTTACCAAAGAGTCAAATATCACTGTGCTGGCCAGAAAATTTGGCCAGTGGCTGAGAGGCCTGTGGGGGCAGGACAAGTTCATTCATAGAGGACATAGTTTAAAAATTCCTACTGATGTGCACCGTGGTTTAAAACAAGAACCTGGCATGGGCAAGGGAGCCCTGGGGCCAGGCCTGCCATGTTGCTCTGGCAACTGTGACCTTAAGAAGTGTCAGCACCACTCAGAGGCTCATCTTTCAGTGGCATAGACCTACTCCTGCCTGCCAACTGCTAGGGTCACAGGCAAGTGCCCCCAGCAGGCAGCACCACCATCCCGGGTTTTCCTTTACCTGCGGCTCTCAGTGCAGTCCGCAGCTCGTAGGAGGACATAGTGCCGGATTTGTCGGTGTCAAACTGGAGGAACAGGCTCTGTGGGGAGAGTGAGGCAATGAGGAGACAGTGTCATGGATGACAGTAACTGGGTGGCAGCCGCCCAGGAGGAGACCCCCACCCCTACCCCCAGACTGTAGAGGCAAGAGCAGGCTGGGCCTTGTCGATGTCTATCCCCATCCACATCTCCACCGCCCTCCCTTTCATGCATACTAGGCCAGCAGGCTGCTGCTGAGCCACACTCTAGCTCAGGGCCGCCTTTCTGTCTCCCCTTGATGCTTCCAGTACCACCCCTTAGCCTCTGCTCCCTCCCCAACTCTGCTGTCTACTCAAAGTCACATACAGTCCACTGCTTCAGCTTGTCCCAGAACACCCGGAATTCACTGAAGTCCAGCTTCCCATTGCCTCTGGTCTGGCCACATGGATTAAGGGAAGAGCTGAGGCTTGTTGTGGGATCCCAGGTCTGGCAACATGTGTGTGTAGGAGAGGTGGTGTCTGACCTGGTGACTTTAATGAATGAACCACACATCTCTGATGAGAAGAATTGGAAGGGGTGGGCTGGGGAGGGGCCACACAAATGTTTGCAAAATAAACAAGCAGACTATTCATTATACTGGATGGGGCCCCAAGTGCCAATGTGAACCCCAAGTCCCTCAGATACCTTCTCCCCACTGGATGGTCCTCACTTTGGTTCTGACCCAGCTCTAGCACCAGGGGATCCTAGTAGCTGGGTCTTTCCTGGGAAGGCTTCCTATTGGCTGAGCATGTAGCACCCTCAGCACGTGTGCAAACAGAAACCCGTGGCCTGCACAATGTTTGGAAGGATACATCCATCAGAGAAATGATGTTCTTGCAGGAGATTAGGCTTAGTTTCTTGAATTTGAAGTCCTTTTCTGGAATCACACATTCAAGCAGAATTCTAGTAAGACAGACTTATGCCCTCTTCTGCTGAGAACCCCAAAGCATAGCTAGACCTGGGGTCACAGAGTCGTAAAGCGGACACCCTCTTATGATGCTGTTGAGAGTAGAAGCTGACATGGCCTCTCAGAAGGAAAATTTACAGCAACAAAAGACTTAGAAATGGGCATGCCAGGCTGGCATGTGGTTCAGTGTTAGAGAACTTCCCTGGCATACATGAAGCCCTGGATTCAGTCCCCAGCACTGAAACAAACACAAAACCCTACAAAAACAAACAGACAAACAAAAAAGCAGAAAAACAGACTCAAGAAGTACTAGTGAATCCATTAATTTTAGTTCTTAGAATCTCAAGCAAAAAATTACTTAAGATTTTTATCATAAGATTACAATAGCAAAATTTAGAGATGATACAAATGACCAATGGAAGGGTAATACTAGTAAATTTGTCCACATGATGTGTGTGTGTGAGTGTGTGTGTGAGTGTGTGTGTGCAGTACTGGAGATTTTTTTACCCAGCGCCTTTGCACTAAGCTACATCCTCAACTCTATTTTATTTTATTTTATTTTTTAAATTTTTGAGACAGAATCTCTTTAAGTTGCCCAGGCTAGGCTCAAACTTGTGCTCCTCCTGTCTCAGCCTCCCAGAATGCTGGGATTACAGGCTTAAGGCATAAAGCACAGCTCGACTTCCATAATTTTAACAATCAGGAAATCAATAATGTCAGCTGTTTGTAAAGCTTCCCTAAAGTCAGCCCAGGAAATAGGTCTTGGGAAAGAGCAAGGAGCCTGGGGAGCTGGAGGGACACATTGCAATCGCTCATTCCCTTTGTGGGAGCCCTGGGTCCCTGCTGGATGTGGCACTTACTTTTTTGCAGCACAGCATTCAAAACATATTCAAGCTCCTCTGCTGTCACCTCCATGTCCTGTGGAAGTGGAGACAACAGCCCTTTACAGCCACAGCGCCTCCTGTTGAGTTTCCATTGGTCCTGAGCTCCATTTGGCTCAGGTGACAGATTAGCCCTGAGACGCTGCTGCAGGCAGCTGTGCCCAACTCCTGGTGGCTGCTGCCCACTGGCTTCTTAGGGAGGCCTGGCCAACCCTGGAAAGACCCTGGCAGGAGGCACAACGCCCAACTTTCCTGCCAGAGGAGAAATACTCTGGGAATAACTCCTGGTGCTCCCAGAAGACTTAAAATGCCAGAGAAATTTGGTAGAACTGGTGCGAGTCTCCGCTCCTTTCCTCAGCAGCATCACCTGGAGAGCTAAAAAAAAAAATCCCTCTTCTGGGGCTTACCCCAGGGACCATTAAGTTGGGAGACCCTGAAATATGGCTCGTTGATGATTTTTAAAACACTTAAGGGATGAATTTCAGAGCCATCAATCCAGACAGTATAGTAAACCTTGCATCCTGCAGCAAACCCTGTTGGAAATACAGTCTTGGGTTTTGCCCCAGACTTAGAGGAGTAGAGCTTGTAGTTTTTCTGGTTGCCCAGGTGGTTTTCACACACAGGAGAATGTGGGCAGTCCTGTCATTGGCTCAGTTGTCCAAGGCTTGAGCCCAAAGCATGGGACACAACACCAGGGGTTATTTTCACACATGCCAGAAGTTCTGCCCCTGAAACCCCTAGGCCTGGGGGTTGAGGGTTTGGCCCCGGTAAGAAAGTTAGGATGGCCAGGAGTGGTGGTGCAGATTTATAATCCTCATATTCTGGTAGACTGAGGTGGAAAGATTACAAATTTGAGCCCAGCCTGGGCAACTTAGCGAGATTGTATCCCAAAACAAAAAAGGGCTGGAATGTAGCTCACTGCAAAGGCCCTTGGTTCATTGCCTCGTATTGCAAACAGAAAAAGCAAAAATGTGTAGATGCCTCCAGCCTGGGCCCACACTGAATGAGGGGGAGCGATGGAGCCATGTGCAGGGTCATCCTGAGACTCTTGTAGGATGAAGCCTACTCCACAGGGCTTTCCCTTTGTTAACGAATGTTGAATGAATCTTCTACCTCTAGCCCACTCCAAACCCTGGATCTCCATTCTGGCAACTTCTGTCCCTGCCCCAACTATCTCCTTTGAAACTCAGAGTCCATCAATCTGACTCTGGCCCTGACACCTCCAGCATCAACCTCCTCCAGCATTCCCCAGTGACACCTGAGACTGGGGTTCTGTCCCATCTGCCACCCGCACTGTGACCACTCTGGTCTGCCGGGAGAAGTGGTCACTCTCCCACAGAGGTAAAGCCGGGCACACGGCTCCTTCTTCAGCCCAGCTTGTGACCCCGGGCCCCTGCCCTGCTTGTTGATCGCAGGCCCTGTGGAGTCACCATCAGGGGCCACCTCCCAGGCAGCGCCTCTCACTCCCAAGCACTCAGCCACATGAGTCAATCCATCCACTCCTTTTACAGCAGCCACTCAGTGGGGCAGCACCCAGCAGGGGGAGGAGACCTGATTGTGGGAGGCTTTGCCCAGCTCCCCGGGGGTGCCAGGTCTCAACAAGTGGGGTGAGTCACGGAGAGGCGGGAACGGACTGAGGGTCAAGGACAGGAAGTGGGACTGGGGTTTCTGTTCTTCCTCAGTGGCCTACGTCTGACGCTCACTGCCCCAGGCCTCCTTCTGGGGTGCCAAGGTCCTAGCGGAATGGGGTCTCCCTGAGCACTGTGGAGTGAGTGAGAGGGCAACAATGTGTGTGTGTGGGGGGTGGGGGGGTACTGGGGATTGACCCCAGGGCCCTCACCCTGAGCCGCAACTCCAGCCCTTTTCCTGTTTACTTTAAGACATGATCTTGCTAAGTTGTCCAGTCTAGTTTCATTGCAATCTTCCTGGCTCAGCCTCCCAGAGCGTTGGGATTACAGGCCTGTGTTACCACACAAGGTGAGAGGTCATCTTAATGGCAGTGATTTCTGGGAAGATGTCAGAGGGTCCACTTCGTCAAGGCTGTCCCTGATCTGCCTCAAGAAGCTTCTGCGTCGCTCTGAGGTGCTTTGGGCTCGATGGCCCTGTCACAGAGGTGTACTAGTGTGAGACGCTATGGACAAGCTACAACATGGGCCTCTGAGACCAGGACCGATGTCACTTTGCCGCCAGGCTTTGGGGAGGCACTGCTGACAAATCCCACAAGCACAGTGTCCTGCTGGGAAGCCAGGAAGCCCCCAGCCGGGGTAGGCAAAGACAAGCAGCCCTACCTCACCAGCGATGTGCTGGAACAGCGCCCGGAACTGCTGCTCCTCCTCTGTCTCCTGCTCAGGGAGAGTCGGCTGCGGGGGCTGAAATGTAACCAAAGGACCGCAAAGAAGAGAACCGACATTTGCTTCCCCAGGGACACATCACACTCCTGCCCCCGGGGAGAACCAGAACGGTGCCCAGATATACATCAGTTTGGGGTGGGAAGGCAGAGTCTGGAGGCCGTGGGAGGCTCTTCAGAACCAGATCCTGAAGGACTGGACACACGGATGTCAAGGGACAGACTGTCCTCAAGCTGGGTCTAAGGACCTAACTGGCTTTCGTCAGTGACTCATGAATTAGGCAGCTTCCTGTCTGTAAACACAACCTCTGGGCTGGGCAGGCAGAACAATCAGGTTTTAGAGGCAGCTTGAGCAGGTACAGAAGCAGAATGATATGAGAATGGATTGGTAGACTGGGTATGGAGGCACAGCCCTGTAATTTCAGCACTCCAAGAGGCTGAGACAGGAAGAGCTCAAGTTGTAGCTCAACCTGGACAATATAATGAGTCTCAAAACTAAAAAAATATTTTAAGAGGTCTGGGGATGCAGCCCAGGGCAAAGGCCCTGGGGTCAATCTCCAGTATCATTTTAAAAAAAAAAGCAGAGCCAAGTGATTGAGTAGCTCCAGGAACTGTCGTCAACTTTACTTATGAAGGTTAGAGGAGAGGGTCTTTTCCCTTCCTAGCTAGAGCTCGGCTGCATGGGGTCTGGCTGTCATAACTCTCCAGGTGTTTCCAAAGGTAGATGAACAGCTTGATCTTGACATGGTGACATAAATATCAGCTTGAGTGACCCTATTTCAGTTGGGACCAGGGCAGGGGCTCTGTGCCAACCAGCAGCTTCCATAAGTTCCTGTTGGCATGGAAGGGAGTAAAGGAAGCTGGACCCTGACTATTGGCTGGGGCTGCCATGCCTCCGTCCCGCCCTAACCTCTGACGGCAGTTACTGCAGCCCCGTCCTGTCGGTCAGGCAGTGGACCCTCAGAAGGCAGGAATCTGTCTACGGCAGGTGCTTCCGGGAGGCAACACACATCGGAGGAGGCTTTGGTTTCCCTGTTTCCCGGTGCTGATGGGTGGCAGCCAGAACAGCAGCTCCAGCCAGGGAAGAGCTCTGAGCCTCCTGAAGGCCCCACAGCCCTGGGATGAAGTGAAACCAGCCCTCTACTCCACAGCATACACAGTGCAGGGAGAGTCCCGGGAACTCCTGGCAAAACAATCTACCTGCCCCATTCCTTTTCTTTTGCTGATTATTTTTCTTAAATGAAGTATACTTCAAATGATTTCATCCCCTCTGCAAGCAGCAGACACCTCTCAGGTGGAGGCAGAAGTCCAGAGGCAGAGGGCGGCACGCAGAACTTTATGTCAGGCGCCTGCCTCAGCCCTGCTGTAGCCTGTGGGTTGTGCATGGACCTTGGCATCCAGGACTGGAACCACAGCCACAAACTCAAGTGCAAGCACCATTTTCTTGAACTTTGAGGGGCCTCACGGTCAGGAGAGAGGGTTCCAAGGTCTTTGCCCACATCCCATTCTCCCCACAAGGGTGGAAGACTCACCTCCGGCAGGTGGATGTCTACAGTTCCGTCCAGGTCCCTGCAGGGCGGAACACACACCTCCTCAGCTGTGGAGGAACCTCTCACCAAGGCTGGAGCCACAGCAGGCTCTGCGCGGCGGGAACCCTGCTTGTTCAGTGCCCCTCACCTTTCATGGGGTTTGCAGACCCTAAGCCTTCACACTTGCCCCAGTCTGTACTGCTTACCTTTTGGGGGGTTTGAAGACCCACACCTTGACCTCTGTCCCAGCCACTCAGACCCTGGCTGGCACAGCAGCAAAAGGGAGATGGGGGCAGCCCTTCCCCAACTAGAGCCCACAAATTCTAGACTTCTGGAAACAAAAAAGGCAGATAGGCTGACGTTTCCTATTTCCCTGATGCATGTTAACGAGGCCACTGATGAAGGGATGTGTGGAGCAGGGGGCCACCAAGTCCCCACAGGCCGGATCGTCTCACCCCACATGTGTCCCATCAAGGGGCCCCTAAGGGAGATGTGCAGGGCTAAGCTGTCTCACCCCATCCGGAATTTATCACGGGGTGGAGAGTACTTAGAAAGCCTACAGAGTCCATAGAGTCCAAAACCAAAACCAAAACACAAACGCAAACACAAAGACCTTGAAGCTGCAAGACGCACCCTTTGCCCTCCCTACAGAGGTAACCAGGGGCTGGGTGTTTGTATGATCATGTTTGGGAAAAAGAGAAAAAATGATGGAAACTGCTGATTTTTCTGTTATTGCGATGGAAACACTGGGACTCATATGTAGGGGAGTCCCAGTGTTTCCATCACAATAATACTAGGAAGAAGACTTCAGCTTTTGTTGACAACAAAAACATTTGGGGGAATGCAGTCTTATAGGTTAAAACCTGAGGCATTCCCAAAGAAAAATGAAAAATTCAAAGGAGATACAATAAATAAATAAATAAATAAATAAATAAATCAGAAGACTGAGCCAGGTATTTCTCCTGGGTCTCCTCATCTCCTGCGTGCAAACAACAGAATTTTTCTAAAATTCTCTAACAGAGTTAAAAAGTTAAAGGCTTTACTGCTTCTATTTAGCCAAGAGAAAGAACCAGGCCTTAGTCATCAGCATGGCTGGGCTTTGGGAGGGAGTGTCTTCTCTGTACAGCCACCCACCCTCTGCTCACTGAGCAGTAGGAAACCAGGCTGGGCCATGTGTCACCCCTGTGTCTCTCTTGCCAACACTGTGCAGGTTGCTCCCCCTTGGGATTTGCCTAGTAAAGCTATAGAACCAGTCCTGGCCATTGTCTGCAATTTTTAGAATAGCTTCCTTGGATAAATAAACCTTTTTTTTTTTTTTTTTTTTTTTGTACCAGAGATCAAACTCACAACTTCACTCCTACCAGGCAGGCACTTATACCACTGAGCTAAATCCCCTGCCCAGAAACAGACTTTTTTGTTTTGAACAATTTTCACTCTGTCACAGAGTAACCAAGGTTGAAAGGCCACAATGGGAAATCTTCTACAGAAGTAAGAGATAGAGTTGGACGTAGTGGTGCATGCCTGCAATCCCAGCATTTGGAGGCTGAGGCAAGAGGATTGCTGCCAATTCGAGACCAACCTTATAGAGTAAGACCCTGCCTCAAAATAAAATAAAATTAAATAAAATTAAAAGTTTAGAAAGAAGTAACAGATACAGAATGATTTTGTGACACACTTGGAATGAGTAGGGGTAGGGTGTGGGGTGTGTGAAGTGGTTCAGACTGTCAGGATTCATGTAAAGGAGCTGAAAGAACATGTCACACTGGAAACTTGGAGTCATTACAAGCACAGAAATAAGTCTCGCATCCTTAAATGTGTGTTTGGATCTGGATTTTCCCCCAAAACTCTCATGTGCACAGAAGCAACCTTTTGAAGGGCAGCTGGCTTATCGAGGCACTGCAGCCATTGGAGGGTCTGTTGCTGGGAGGTGGGGCCTGGTTGGAAGAGGTCACTGGGAGGTGTGACCTGGAAGGGTCTGTCTGCCTCCCATGAACTTCCCTTCTTTCTCTGCTTCCTGGCTGCTGTGATGTGATCAGCCTTCCTCTGCCACACCTTTCTGTCATTTCTGCCTTGGAGCCTGCCAACCAAGACTGAAACTTCTGAAACTGTGAGCCAAAATAAACTATTGTTCCTTCAAAATGGGGGTATGAGGTATCATGTCTCAAAGATGAGGAAAGTGACTAAATAAATGTGCCCTCCACCACCAGAAGTTTCCTGGTGTAGTGCGCTGGTGTCAAAATCTGGAAAGCAGAGGCCCATGCACATGATTCTGGGAGTAGTCGGGCCAGCAACCCTTTATCAGTTTGCCTAAAGATGAGAAATACAGAGCTACAGGAAGATGCGTGCAGCTTGCTGAACGTTGTGTTTCTCAGGGCACAATGGCAAAGGTGAGACAGGGCTGCGGTCCCTGCGTACCTCTCAGGAGGAGGGCTCTGGAGCCGCTCCCTTTCCTCACCTGGTGATGGCCTTCTTTTCTGAAAAGATCCTCAGACAGAAGTCAGCCTCTTGATGGGGCTCGAAGGTGCTGGGGATCAGGATGTACTCCCCCGGAGGCAGCCGGAAGCGGTCAGAGACTTCCCTCAGGTTGATGAAGGTCTTGCTTCTGGCCAAGGAAGCGTGGTACCTGAAGAAGTCTTTGCTTAGGTGTCCGTGCTCCTCAGGGCTCTGCAGTAGAAACAGGGCACTCTAGGGACACTGCTTTCAGCTCCTCAGACGCAGTCAAGGACCGGATGTAGATCTTGGGTACGTGAGTGGGTGCCTGGGAACTCAGATCTGTGCAGGCACTCTGAGCGCACTTTGGTCCCCTACCTGGTAAATGGCGTAGCCTATGGTCAGCATGTCTGCACCAAACCTCTTGAGTTTCCGCCGATCTTTCTGCATCAGGGCTACAAGGAAAGTGCATCCCTCCTGACCCTCATCTTGCTCTGTCAGGGACAGCTTTATCTGTGGATTGGTCCAAAATGTATCTGCCATGTGAAAGAAGTGAGCAGGTTATCACCACTTCCTTAAAAGTACAAAGAACACACACACACACACACACATGCATGCCATTTCACCCATTCCACTGGGTCTTCCCAACCTTAGAAAATGCTTTTTTCTCTCCCTGTTCCAATTACCCCCTTGCCCTGCTTCCTGTGATCCCCAACAAAAACCTCCTGTGTACCCTCTTCGCATCCACCTCTTTCTGAAGGACGTCCTTCTGGTTCTAGTCTGCTTAGGTCTGTTCCATCATATTTTTTCTACTTGGCATTTCAGAGGAGAGGGCAGTGAGCTTGTGTCATGAGTCATTTGAGTAGATTGGACCTGACTCTGCCCAAGGATGAACTCTGCTTTACAACAGTCCCTTTTGCCACACAGACTTGGAACAGAGACACTCAGCTCAGAGCATTCACCAGGCAACACTGGGCTTTCCAGTGGGAGGGTTGCTGTGTGCTGAATTTGCAGGCTCTTGCTGGGGTGTGGAGAGGGTCCAGGAAGGCCTGAGTGTGGCTGGCAGCCCTCCCATGTTTACAAAGCAGGCCAGACTGGGGAAGAAGTCAACACAGGAAGAAAGCAGAGCAGAGGATGATCCACAAATGGAGCCAGTGTCAGAGCCCTGATAGTGCCATGCCTGAAGCCTGATCTACTTCTCCTCTGTATGTTTCAGTTTTGTAGGACAATTAATCTGGTATGACTTGTGATTTCTGTTTCCTATACTGGTGACAATCCAAAAGGTAAATAACCCAAGTGATAAAATGGAGTTTCCCCTCAAAATTCTTATCAGCTTTCCGCTAAGACTGGACAGCTTTCTTTTCACTGCTCATCCTTGAATCCTGTAGCCCAACTCTACAGTTCAGGCTTCCCAGAGGGTCCTGGCCCTAACCCTTGATGTCCTGGGCTGGGTTGGATGCTTGGGAATGGCAGCAGGTGTGATAGGGAGCCACCTACCCAGGAAGTTGCGGCAGCCCCCAGCTGTGGAGCCCCGAACCCAGCTTCCTTGGTGGACTGTCACCTCCCATCTGTGGAGAGTGTCCTCCTCCAGGGCATCAGGCGTGAGGTTGCAAATCTCCACCTTGTCAAAGTGGGCCTTGAAATCCTTAAACGCCATCCTGCAGCAAGATGAAGGGTTGATGTGCAGGAGATCATGATAATGACACCATCTGTCCTCTCAGTCAGCCATCCAACTCCTGTCTCCATGGGGTGGGGGCCAGAAAACACCACAGAAAGGTAAAATAAAGATATTAAAAGGTAGAAAAAGGCAAAATCACAACATGATGGGAAGTGATAAGGGCTAGACAGGAAAACAATGTCAGGCTGGAGGGTGGCTGTTACCCAGACAGATGCTGGGCAGGCATTGTGGGTGGAGGCCCATAAAGGTTTATCATATTTGTCAATTTGACTGGCTCAGGGACCACCTAGGAGATTAGTAAGGCACACTTCTGGGTGTGTCTGGTGTGCTGTGAAGGCATGACCTTGGGAACTATAACTGGTCCCTGGTCCTTTCCTCTTGGGCTCTTTCCCTGCTTTCTGCTTCCTGGATGTCATGGATTGAACAGCTTTCTTCCATCACCCCTTCTGCCGTGATGTTCTTTCCTTGGAGCCAGCTGGACCTGGACTGAATTCCCAAATTCAACCTGTTCTCCTTTAAACTGTTTTCTGAGGTATCTAATCACAGTGATTGCAAAAAGCTAATAGCATGATCTAAAGCAGACGGATGAAATGAGAGGTCCTCTGGGGTCCTGGTGCAGAGGTGTCCAGACAGAGGGGAGCTTGATGTGTTCATGGCGCACCAGGAAGGCCAATGAGACCACAAGGCCAGTTACATATCAGTCAGGGACAAGATCCAGAGGAGTGATGGTAGTGGGGTAGGTAGAAGGGGGTGGCTTTGACTCTGAGAAGATGGGAGCCACTGGAAGGTAACCTGGCCAGCAAGGAAATCAGTTCATCATCACAGGAAAGGAGGTGGGGATGTCACTCAGTCCAGCATGGGGATATGAGCAGTAACCAGATTTAAGAAAAACCTAAAACAGATCCTAGAGTTGCTGAGGGGTTGGCTAAGGGATTGGACATGGGGAGGGAGAGTGTGGAAGGAAGGCTGTGGGGTAGTCAGGAGGAGGCACAGGGTATAGGGGTGGGGTGCTCCTCTGAGATGTCTGCTGGACACTTGCGGGAGACGTGGCACAGGTGGTGGATGTTTGACTCTGGAGTCCCAGGGAAAGGTGCTGATGAGAGAAGCTGGGGTTGTCAGTGTGAAAGGGTCTTCAGAGTTTGGACCCAGTGAGGTCACCCAAGCGGTGTGAATGGGTAGCAAGGAGGGAGTTTATGTAGTGAGCGCTGGGCCTGGTGCCAAGAGGATGGGGAGGAGGAGGCGCCTGGGCAGGGCCATGAGCGACCCCAGAAGTGAGGTTCCCGTGTGTCATTGCTATTGACTGAGAGGAGAGGCTATGGCTTGTACCAGGCCACCCAGCAGGCTGGAGGCCATTCTGCTAGAAAAAAAAGTTTGTGGTAAATGCATGGTCTGTTGCTACAGTCTGAATGCACATGTTGAAATGTAATCACCAGTATGATGCTCTGAGGAGGTGAGGTTTTGGTTGGGTCAAGATGGTGGTACCCTCTTGGGTGGGATTAGTGCCCTCAGGAAGCCCCAAAGAGCTCCCTGGGCCCTTCCATTCTGTGAAGACTTGGCAACCAGGTCTCACTAGACACCAGATCTAGCTTCAGAACTGTGAGGATTACATTTCTATTGCTTAGAAGCCCCGGTCCCTGGCATTCTGTTATAGCAACATGAACACACTTAGCATGGAAATGTGGGAGGCTGAACCAATGCCTGCTGAGGCCGTGACTGGGAGAAAGGAGAAGCTGGACTATTCGTGTGCCTTGATGCTGCTTGGTGCATTTAGGAGGTGTTCCGAGGAGATGAGCCCAGGCAGGAGCTGAGGGGCTGCAGGGCACAAAAGGAGACAGAGTTCAAAACCAGACGTGGGCAAAGGCGGGGCTGCAGGAGGTGCTGCCTCTGGGTCCTACAATGAGATGTAAAATTGAGAAAGATCCTAAAGATGAATGGCCATTAGAAATGTCCACTCAAGCAAAAAGATTCAGCCCCATGGAGAGCTCAGCACAGGGATGGCCCCCTCCCCCTGCTCTCCAACATCTAGGCTTCTGGACATGCTGCCTTCAAGGCCAAATCACCAGGATGGCTGGGGAGGAAATGGTGTTGGTCTCCACACTCACCAAGCAACCTGGATGGCACAGAGAGGGGACAAGAGACATGGAGTGGGACGTCTGAAGCTCTGCCAGATAGTCTCTGGGTGGCATGACCTCCCTGAGACTCATAAACAGAACAGAGATGAGAGGGTCCCCCAAACGTCACTGAGATCTAATTCCCCGCCAGCTTGGGTGGTTATGAGGGTTGAGAGAAAAATGTGTTTTATGTAGAAGGAAAGAAAGGGAGGAAGGAAAGAAAAAAGGGAAGAAGGAGAGATAGAGAAGGAGGGAAAAAAGAAAGAAGGAGAGAAGAAAAGTTCAGAGAAGGAAGGAAGGAAGCAGGTGAGGGCTCTTCCATCCCCCATGGCTCACACCAGTCACAGCTGGTACAGAAATGGAAAGGAGAACCCTGTACCAGAACTCGCCGTCGTCAAGAGCAGAGTGACACAGGCGCTTCTGTTCAGCAAGGTCCACGGAGCGCCACTCAGGAGAGCTAGGAGCAAAGAGAGTTGGAGTTCAGCTGTGGGGTGGAGTCACCCTCCCAGAGTGCCCAGGTGTCACAGAGTGGGAGAAGGTACTGCCCAGCACCTGTTCACTGGGCCCCAAGATGTGCCTAGGGACTGGGGCTGGCAGGCCACTGGCCCAGTGCAAGTGCTGGACAGACAGAGCATTTCCAAGGGCTACCCTTGGACAATTCTTGGGACCATGTGAACCTCCTGAGTAGATCATTGAGGTATAATTGCAAGGAGGTGAATACTGGGGGCTTCTGGGCCATGGGGCCTTGGCCAGTGATCAGTGACCACCAGAGAGCGCCCCCATGATTACCTGCTTGGCAGGATTTCAGGGATTCCCAGCTTCCCCAGAACGCTCATCACCACTGCACCCCACACCCTGCTTACTGAGGCTGCTCCTAGCTGGAGCTGGAGTCCTTCCCAGCACCGGGGAGGAATCAGATATCCCCAGGGAGGGGAATGCATCCATCCATGCATACACACAAGTGCAACGATAGGGCAGGGCTGCTGTAGAAGTCATTCTTGGGAAACGCTTTGGCCCGCAGGAGGGTCTGAGGGCTGTAGCAGGGAAGTCACGCTGCCCCAGGGCAGGATAGGACCCAGGATAAAGCCTGGGGACTAGGATCCCTGGGAACAAGCTACTCCTCCTTCACAGCCATAGACAGGCTTGGCCCATGCATTCTGGGACCCACAAGAGATGGGGCCTGGCCACCAACCTGTCGCTCCATGACCCATTCCACTCCACCTGGCCCCAAGGATTCCGAACTCTGATGAGCTCAATTTTCTGGCCTTGGAAATTTACCTAGAATGGAGAAGCAATGGGGAAACGTGAAGAGACAACGTCACGGAAGTGTAGCTCTATTCCTCAGTGAGCCCAGGGGTGCATCTCCCTGCAGGATCAGCTAAACACACTAAAGGTACACAAAAACATCTATTTTTAACCAGCTCTGGGAATTTTGAAATTCCTACTGAAAACCGTTTTTAGCATTTCCCATAATGTTATGCTAATCATTACAGAATGGTTATCCCACATCTGGGAAACATTGGTCCACGTTTAAAAGGAGTTTTTCCTCTAGACCAGGATCTCCTGGAACCCGAGTTGTATCCACCTGTAGCACCTCAGTGTCTGGCACAGGACAGTCAGTGTGGTTCCCAGAGTTACTCAGGAACCCACTGTCTGCTCCCAGGTGGGTGAGTTGGAGCTTAAGCCTATGTGCTGGGAATTTAAACATAACTGAAACCAAAGAGTCCGCCTTCTAGATCCCACGCTCTGTACTCTGGAGTCCTGGGAGGCTGTTTTTGTTGACAGTTCTTGTGCTAGTAAAGCAACAATTCAGGCAGGGCCTCAGGCTCTGAGGGCACAGGGGCAGGAGGAGGGAAGAGGCATCTGAGAAAAGTTGAAAGTGAAAGAGTGAAAGAAAAAAGTTTTTATTGGACTAGGGATATAGCTCGGCAGGCACGGTGCCTGCCTGGCAAGCATGAGGTTGTGAGTTTGATTCCTGGTACCAGGGGAAAGAAAAAAGGTTTTTGTTCATCAAGCAACCAGAAATCTCAGCTACTGGAGTGCTTCATGCTTATACATTTGACATAAATTGCATTTTGTTGAGTAAAACCAACTCAAGTAGCATCAATCTGAAGAGTGGGAGGTGTGGTTTGTGACCCAGCTTGTAGGAAGATCACTGGTTTAAAATGTCCTGGGAAAGGTAGGCTCCTTGCAGGTAGAGAGAAAGAGGATCAAGAAGACTGGAGGGAAAAGAAGAGAAGTCTGTGCTTGAAACAATATTTAGAAGACACGACCTAAAAACCATGTGTCACTCAAGTGAGCAAGCATTAGGACATGAAGGAACAGGAAAGAGATGGAAGGAACCAGCACAAGAGCTAAAGGGCTGGAGAGTCCCAAAGAATCGGACTGCACGTCAGACCTGAGCAGTTCCCCTCCTGCCCTGGACTCCCTAGGCATCTGTCACTCAGCATGTCATCAGCCCTAGGAGCCTGTATTCTCTTCAGATATGTCCTTTGGGGACCCTCCTCCAGGCCAACTGTTCGCTATAAGTGGGGTGATGTTTCATGGAGTCTGGATGTCCAGGAACAGTGCATCTTGGGCTATAGCAGCAGGGGTGGGACTTGGGATGGTCAATTTCATGTGTCACCTTTACTTGGCCATGACAGTGCCCAGATATGTGCATAATGGTTTGTCTGGTTGTATCTGTGCAAATGTTTCTGGGTGAGCTAAAGTTTAATTTGGCAAACAGAGCAAAGCAGAAGGCCTCCCAATGTGAGCGGGCTACACCCCTCTACACAGACCTGAGCAAATCAGAAGGCAGAGGAGAGTGAATTTGCTCTCTGCCAACTGTGTGGGCTGGGGCACCAGTATCATGCTCTGGGCCAGGACTCACACCACTGATTTTTCTGCGCTTAGGTCTTGCTTCAGTCTCAGACTGGAACGAAAGCATGGGCATTCCTGGGCTCCAGGCTGGAGACGGCAGGTCATGGGAGCGCTCAGCCTCCATCATCACACAAGCCGACTCCTTATAACAAGTGGGATATATATATATATATATATCTCCTATCAGTTATGTTTTTCTCTGGAGTATCTTAATATAGGACTATATGAAATTGGGAAAGAATAAAAGATGATGAAATAAAAAGACCCCCAAATAGACAAACAAAGCCCAGGTTTGCAGGCCTGCGGAAAAGTATGATGCTGTGGAAGAATCGCCTTGATTCCTCTCTCATCCCTGTTTTGTTTTGAGCCCAGTCTGCTTTCTTTAGTGGAGAAAGTTTCTACCACATCTGAAAGGTGGTTTATACTGCGATGCCTGAGACAGGACCATTGTCCTGTCCCTCCCTGAACCCTCCGGTGGGGTTCCGCCCCTACCTGGTCAATCCCTGTCACAGTGTAGGCATGGCCTTTAATAAGACCGAAAGGTGTCCGGGCTTCAGATTCTGCAGCATTTCTGGTCTAGAACAGAAGAGCAGTGTCAGACCCGCTGACTAAGCTGAGCCTTCCCTACCAGGCCAGCCCCAGCCCCAGCCCCAGCCCCAGGCCTAGACATCCTGCCCACTGTACCCTCTGCTCTCCAAGGCCCTGGCCATGTGTATGGGCAGTGTGAATTGGGAGCATAGGACACTGAGAACACGTTCACCAGTGACACAAGCCAGTCCCCATCTCTTTCAGAACAGGGAGACCCTCATTCCCAGCAAGGAGGAAGTCACTCTTCTGTCCCCAAAGAAAACCTGACCATCACCACCTCCATGCAGTACTGTATGAGGTGGGAGACACAACTGCATATACCGAGGGGACGCTGGGAGGCACACGACATGGACACATGACTGGGCCACAGATGGGAACTTGCAGAGGAAATCACAGTTCATCAGCAAAAAATAAAGGTTAATCCAAGAAGAAGTGACTAGATGAGGTACAATGATACCTGTGAGTGTATGCATAGAGAAAATTTTTAAAATGCTGTTAGATTTCCATCCAAAAACTATATGGTAAGATCCTTTCCAGTGAAGTTCAGGCAGCTTTCCCCAGTGTGTGTGTAGTGCCTGTGCCCATCCATGCAAGCAGAGCTGTAAAGGATGGTCTCCCAGTCCTAAGCAGATGGGCTTGGGAGGTGCAGGAAATCTGGAAGGAGGTGGGAATGTGTTCCACCTGATAGTAAGTTTACCTTTTAGGAAAACATGAAACAAAAACTTATTTTTTATCTGGAGAACTAAAACCCTCATGAGAGTCCTGCTTTCTCTAGAGCCTCCCAGGGTCCCTGTAGCACCCCAGAGAGGAGCCTGCCCGCAACTCACATCAATTGAGCAGCCTAGTAGGGAGCCACGCCCAAGGGCCTTCTCTAGGATTTGGTAGAAG
>RJWM01030218.1:0-23632 GCA_004363535.1 Dasyprocta punctata
AGACTGATGGCAGCTTCCTCTTTATCCACAGCAATGACTTGGCTCTGCCCAAAGAAAAACAATGCGAGACAGAGTGCTGGGAGATGCAGGTCCCGCCAGAGGAAGTCACACTTCCCACCTGCAGTGCCCACCACGAAGAAACACTCAACAGTGTTCTCCTCTCTATGGCCAGAGCCTAGTCAGTCAGATGGGGATAGAGCTAAAGGCTGTGACAATGTTGGGCAGGGACAGCCTTGTCCTTCCACATTTGGTCATCTTGACAGTGCTTCTGGCAGAGGGATATAGGGGTAGGACCCATGGGAGGCAGTCCTAGTTTGGGCAGGGTAGGGCAGGCGGTGAAGAGGGAGCTTACCTCAGGGAGCTGAGTCAGCAGGCTAAGGGAGATGGCTCCTGATCCACAGCCCACCTCCAGAATCCGGGAGCCATCATGGGCTCCCATCACATGGGGCCGCTCCTCTAGTACCCATTCCACCAATTCCTGTGAGGCAGAGGAGTCTGGATCAGAGCTGGTGCCAACTTGGCACCTGGGGTTCTTGGCAGAGAGACCCAACCAATTAGCCTGAATGAATGCAGAAAGGGGCCTGGCCAAAGTCAGGCTGACTTCATGTCAGTTGGGTCCATGGGCAGATCTCCCTGGTTTTTAATGCCTCAGTTTCCCCATCTATAAAACTCAGCACAGTTGAACACAATCCTCTCCACAGGGGATAAGCCATGTTCACAAAGCACTGATCCCACACCTTCTGCATAGTAAGCATACAGTACATCCCAGCACGGCCCCTCCCAGATGTTCTTGTTTTATGTTCACGGAAATGCTGAGAGCCATACCTGATGGCTCCTGGCCACTCTCTCTATGTCCGACTCAGCTCTGGGTGATTCCCCTGTATTAATCTATTGGATCTTCACAGCTGATCCATGAGGAAACTGAGGCCCAAGGGTCAAGGCCTCACCTGGAGCCTGGTCTATGGCTCACAGTGCTCAAGAATCAAAGGCTAGCCGGGCATGGTGGCACATGCCTTTAATCCCAGGGAGGCTGAAGAAGGTGGAGCATTGTGAGTTAGAGGCTGGCGTGGGCTACAACGTGAGCGCAAGGCCAGCCTGAGCTACACAGTGCAACCCTGCCTCAAAAAGCTAGGGCGGGGAGTTTGGCTTAGTGGCTTAAGCACCTGTCTGGCAGGTGTGAGGCTGTGAGTTCGGTCCCTGATGCCGCAAAAAAAAAAAAAAAAAAAAAAAGAATAAAAGGCTGAGGGCTGTGGGTACAACACAGTGGTACAGCACTTGCCTGACAGGGAAGGGAAAGGAAGGAAAGGGAAGGGAAGGAGGGCAGGAGGAAGTAGTGAGTCGGGCTCGTCTGTTCCTAGCTTCCCTCCAGAAATGGATTTGAGAGGTCCCCAGGGTGATTCTTAGGTCAATGGGGCAGAATTCTCTCCACGGGGTGGGGACAGTCTCGCCTAAGTCCTTTATTTGAAGGGGCGTGTAGCATACATAGAACATGGCAAAAGGGGATATGGGTATGGGAAGAGGTGCCCAACTGACCTTGGCAGTGGGAGGATACAGACACTGCCACTTTGGATACAAAACACTTTTGTGTCTGGCCCACCACCTTGCTGCCTGCAGGGTCTGGGCATGGGACAGTCCCCTGCAGGGGGTGAAGCCAACACAGGGGATGGGTAAGGGTGGAGGGTGGCTGCTGTGCACTTCCAACTGGCACGAGCGTAGGGGCCCGAGGAACCAGTCAAGGAGCACGGAGAGGACAGTGTGGCCCTTTCTGAAAGGTACCCTTTGGACGTAGGTAGGAGCTGGGGAGTGGCCAGAGTGTGCAGTCCAGAGCTGTGATTGAGAAACCTGTGGTGAAGCACATGCTGAGAGGCCAGAAGGGTGGGAGACTGGTCAAGGGTGTGAGCCTCTTGGTTTCCTGGTTACAGACTGCCCACTCTAGCTGGAGGATGAGCCGTCAGCCAGCCATACTGGCCAGCTGCCTCTCAGAGCCCTCCCTGGCCTCAGACACACCCTGCCTATGTGAACGGCCATCCGGGGTAGGGGTGAGACTGGAGGACTGGGCCCCCAGGGGCCTCGTTCTCCCTCCTACTCCAGATCACAGGAGGTTCATCTCGGTTAGGGGACCACAGTGGTGACCATTCCAGGGGGTCTAGAAAGATCCTCTTTCCCCAACAGTGAAGACTCTCTCATCCAAACCTGGGAGTCTTTGGGGAACACTGAAAGCTGAGCTGGTCACAGGCCCCAGGCATGTCTTCCAGCTGAATGTGGGAAGAATTCAGGAGAATGGTGGGATGGAGGGACAGGAGCACATGGGCAGCTGCTGTCCACTGCCCCAGTGTGGACTTCACAGCCCCCTAAGAGGCTGACCCAAGGCCTCAGCAGAACCCGAGCAGAACCATATATACCCTCCATTAGGATCCCAGGAAGGCACCGCTACCTCTTCCAAAGACATCCTAGACAAAGTGTTGAACCCGTCTGTCCCCAAACAACCTCCCCACACTAGGCCAGGCCAGATGGCTCACACCCCAGCCTTGGGTTTCCTACTGTACACACTGTCTTGTGGGAGCCTCAGTCACCTACCACCCCCAGGGAAACCCCAACTCGTCAGGCCAAAAGCCACTTGTGACTTTGTACTTCAGACTTCTGTACCCATCAACAGAAACTACCCTTTGTAGATGGAGAGAACAGTCACCATGCTCTCTCCCCTAACGCCTTCTCCCCACTCCCTGCCCCGGGCCACATCCTCTTGAGTTCTTGGTAAAGCACCCCCGCCCCACTGCAACTTCACGCTGGGGCAAACCTGGCGAGTTCTCAGAAATCTCTGTACAGTCAGGTAGGGCCTGCCTTCCAACCACAGCGGCCCCCTTCCCTGTCTCTTGCAGCAAAACTGCTTTCCTGGCCCACACCCACCCAAAAAGGGGGGCTGCGTGGAAACTAAGGCTTACACACAACACTCAGAAATCCAGGACACATGGCTGGTTCCAGGTCACCTCTGCAGTGACTCAAAGGTCACTATGAGAGCTGCCCTCCCATACCCTGACCCTTGGCAGCTTCAGAGGATGGCAAGTGACCTCCTGATCGAGTCACAGGTCTGGCGAGGGGAGCTACAGGATGGTCCCCCAAAAGCCTGCAGGTGGCAGGTCACATCCTGCTCTGGATGCCAACCCTAGACGAGACAGCCCCATGTGAGGAGTTGGGAAGTCTAAGTGCTATCCCCACATTCTCCTCCTTGATAGCCCTGTGGCTTCATCAAGGTTTCAGATTTCCTACAGTCTCTGCCCTAATACTGGTTATGAGGTGAAGACCCAGTCTCCTAACCACATAATATGGAGGTGAGAGGAGTCAGAGGGTTTCTTGGCTGGGGGACAGAGGCTAGAAGAGCGAGAGGGCAACTGGTTCCCTATCTTGGGCAGGTGAAAGGGGCCTGACCCTTCCCAGGAATGTTTGTGTGCCTGGCTGTCTTCCTAGAAACAACCCTTCACAGGTCCTGGTGCCCTCTGGCTTGCCTACCATCTCTACTCAGCTCTGTCCCGCTCCAGCCCTTGTTCTGCTTTCTCTGATCAGCTCTGCCATCCACAAAATAAGAGGGAAAACAAAGGACCATAGAAAGCAGCTCTCCCAGGATCAGGCTGCCTCACTAAGAGGTAGCATGTTTGGGTCACATATGTCCACTTCTTGTAATTTGAGGGACTGATGCATATAATTAGTATGCCAGATAGTGAACTAAGAAGACCTCAAATCACAGATTCCCTGGTCTGAAGGTCCAAACTGTTTATCATCTGCAGTCCCATAACTCATACTAGGCATCAAGGAATCTAACTACAGCTCTCTCCACTTCATCCGTGCAACTTTTAAGAAGTTGATGGAAGGCATTAGTTCCTCAAGGGTTGGGAGGGCCCTGGGCCCACATGGTAGCTTCTAGGGCAACTATAAAAATAGGCTGCATACTTGGACATCTCTATTTGGGGTGTCCTCTGTCAGTCCAGAGAGCTTCGGTGATGGCTTGAGACAAGAACAGTCAATAGGGCACAACAAGAGTCCTCTGTATTTTTGGCCCCAGCCAACCCAGCTAGCAAGCAGACACAGGTCTGAAAGGGCACTGCCCTTGAGAATGGCAATCATTAGGCCCCAGCACCCCCTGGAGGAAGTCTGGGGAAAGACAGGTACTCTTTCCATCTCATCTTCATCTTATCCTGCTGGCACACTCACCTCTGTCTCTGGTCGAGGAATGAACACTGGGGGTGCCATCTTCAGACTGAGCCCCTGAAAATCCCATTCCCCAAGGATGTACTGCACAGGCATCCTGCAGAGGGGGCAACCAGGTGGTCATCAGTGCCCAAGCCTCAGGACCAAACCTGAGGTGAGAGACACCACTCATGGCCAGGGCTGTCAAACAAGGCCATGTCTCAGTGTCCGGGGACATCCAGTCTAGGTCTGTCCTCCCTCCCTTTTTCTTATTTATACCTTGGTCCCCTTTTGCTACTCCCTCACCCCAATACCTCCCTAGTCCTTAGATACTTCCCTCCCTGACCATGAACTTGGTGGGGCTGGGAGAAGCTGTGCACTACCTATGCAGAGCCCTCAGTGCTGACCCATGGGTGCTCACCTCTGCAATCGGTGGCTACATAGCTCCTGGACGCAGTGCAGTTGTTGAGGAGTCAAGGGTTGGGTCCAAAGTACTGGCTGCAAGCTCTGAAACTATCTCAAGCGAGAAGGTGAATAATCATTTCCCCTGGTCAAGGGCCCCAACCCAAGATTTCTTATGTGGGCCATCCCTGTGGGCCCAGCACTGGTTACTTCAATCATCTCTGAATTCCTAGTATCCAGCACTCTGTGACAGTTTTTTGGAAGAGCTAGTAAGTATCCACCCTCAAAAAAACAAATCCTATCCATCTCAGCTAAGTACTCTTAGGGAGGTAAAATCCAGATGTCTCTTCCCCAGGGTCCTCCCACCTCCCCCAACACTGCACTTAACTGTTCTGGCTCCAAGGACATGAGCCACGATGTATTCACTGGATTCTCGGGGCTCTGGGATGCCTCTCTTCTCAAAGACCCCTGTCCAGTGACTGACCAACTCTGTGGGATTCAACAGCCTGCGCAGAGGTGACCATAAGCTGAAGGCTTGGCCCTGGGTGTCTCCCCTCCTCCCCTTGGGGCCGGATAGAAGAGTCCACAGTGTTCGGCCCCAAAGCCCCATGTCTTAGGAAAAGACTCCTGAGTGCACCAGGTTCCCGTCTTCTTTGTGATGTCAGTCACTGAGGTATGTGCTGTAAATGGTCTCTGGCCTGGCTGGGTGGAGATGAGAAATCACAGGCTCTGGTTTGGCTCCCCAGTGGTTTTGGTCCTCAAAGTGGTTATTACCCTAAGGGGAGGGATGGAAGGAAGCAGGAGTTGTCAAAGAAAGGACATGCTTACTGTCACCTCCTTGACTCCATTTAGACCCTCACCCACCTATTTCATTTTTCTTGGCCACTTATGTTTTCTTCACATTTTTGGAAGAAGTAGGCTTGGTCTCTGTAGCTCAGTCTTTGCTAATAGACTGGTGCTGGGACAGGGAATAAATTTAGGGGTAGGACAGATCTGTGTTTGGCTCCAGTGCATGGGACCTTGGGAAAATAATCGTTTCTGATTTTTACTTTCCTCATCCATAAAGTGGGGGAAATACAGTACCAACCCCATGGTGACGGGTACACTGATCTGTGAATGTCAAGGCCCTGGAGGCAGCGCACACAGCAGGGTGGCATAGTCTGTAATGTCACAGTGGTAAGAAACTGCCTGGCTTGGGAGCTTTGCTTATGCCATTTTGCATGTATTGTCATTCGGATGCTGAAACTCTCCCTCTAATTTAACCCATAACCCCAGATGTTAGTATACATTGCCAACTAAAACATTGTAAATGTCATAACTAGATTGTCACAAATAAGTTTAACTGAAGGTTTAAAATCAGTTGTCCACTTTCTGAAAGACTAAGGTCCAACCTAGCATTTACCACGCACCGCTAATTGCCACATTCTCAGAGACAAACTTGCTCCAGACGGGGACACGACAGGCCCAGATTCACGCAGCCAGGATGATCCCAGGCAAGACATGAGTCTGCTGGACACCAGAGGCGACTCTGTCCACCTGTGCCTTGCCCCAGGAGAACCAAGCCAGAAGCGAGGGTTGCAGCCTCCTTCCCAGCTGCGCATGGATGTTATCAATGACCCACACGAGCTCCAGCTCACCTCTGTTTCCCCATCTGTACCACATCGGAGGGCAGGCCACGTCTCAAACAGGTTGCAGCCCACGGCGCACCCATCCTAATCCTCCTCTCTAGCGCCTACCGGCCACAGGGGCTGCCCCGCCCACCCATCGGCCAGAGAAACCGCGAGTGGATGGGCTTCCGGAAGTGCGTAGCCTGCAGTGTCCTTAGGACTCAACGCTTCCGGGTCTGCGCAGTTGAGAAAGAGCTCGGGCAGACCCGGTCTCCCAGCTCCGGAGTTCCTAACGCCGCTGAGTCCCTCCCGAGATACCCCTTGGCGTGTGAGAGAAGGTTCTGAACTCTTCGGCCACCAGTGTTTACAAAGGTCTTCCTTAAATTAAGGTTACCGCCAGGGATAAACTCCAGCCCAGAGCAAAAGTTGAGTTTAGGGACCAGGGTGGGGAGGCGTACGGGCAGAACCCAATGCAGGTCGGGACCGGCGTGATACTTGGGCTCCTTTGTATCGAGGGCGGAGCCCCCAGGCTGGAGGCGTGGTCGACAGAACTCGAGGGCGGGGTCCAGTCCTGGAGACCGGTCCGGTGTGGGGGCGGGGCACAGTGCAGGCTGAAGGCGGTCCCTAGCAGCGGGCGGGGGGCCGGCGTTGACTATCCAAGACCCGCTCTCGACCTCACTTGCGTGTAGGATTTGGAGTAGGCATCTCAGACCGAACTGGGTTTGAATTCTAATTCTGTTGGCTACTCGTCGCACAGCTTTGTCCAAGTGCCCAGATGTCTCTGGGCCTCGGTGTTTCCTTCAAGAAAAACTCATGGCAATGTCTTGCAAGTATGGCTTGTCCACACCTCCTGACAAAATCTACTGATAAATCATCACTGTTACTTAAATTACTGGGTTTTTATTTTTTCTAAATTACTGTTAAAAACGTGGTTTCCAGGCTCTGCCCCTGCCGGAGGAGCCACGAGCATATGTATTTGTATCTAACTAAGCCGCGATCTCCATAAACTCCTTTAAAACCTGCCTGTAAGAGGGCGTGTGCCGGCTTCCCCTCGATCCTGCTGCAGATGGAGGGACCATGAGGGATGCAGGAAGCTTGCCGAGTCGAGCTGCCAAATGATGCCACCAGGATAATCGAGCACCCTGGACCCCATTTCTGACCCAAGGTTAAGGTCATTTACCAAGAGCTCTCACCCCACATCCCCCCAAGGAGCAGGAGGCCGAGATACAGGGAGGAGAAACTGCTTGCTCAAGGTCACAGTCCCGCAACCCAAAGGACTCCCAGTCCAGTGCTCTCCCCAGCCTCCCCTCAACGTCTGTGTGGTTGGTTTGTTGTTTTGGCGGGTGGGGGCGGGCTGTCCCGATGTCAGTGCGGCTGGCCTGTAACTCACGTTGTGGTTCGCCGTAACTAGTTGAGGGATGGTCTCAAAGAACTGAGACCCGGCTCTCGGCTCTGGACTCCTGCTGGTTGAGGAGCCATATCCGAATGACAGGTGAGCGAGCCAATGGAGAGCTGGTTCTAGGCCTGGTAGCCAATCGGGAGCCAGGGCGCGGAGAGGGTCGGAGGCCGGGCTCTTGAGCTTCGGGGATACCCTGAGGCCGCTCAGCCCGGCCCATCCAGCCGCGGCCCTGCCCTGCCCACCAAGCCAGGCGGAAGGTAGGCGCTCAGCCACTGGCTCAGGTCGCGCAAGGAGGGCGAACCACGGACAGATCTGTCGCCCCCACGCCGGGTCTGGATGTCCGACCCGCCCCGGCCTCCTGCCCTTCACCACCACCCCTAGCCTCTCTGACTGAGCTCCGAGTCCCGCAGAGGATTAAGTAAGTGCTGAGGTCGCCGCTTCTGTGCAGAAATGGATGAATCAGGGTTGTGGAGTCGGGCATGGGGTTGAGGCAGGGAGGACAGAGTGACCTGGCAGAGAATGGCTTGTGGGCTCTCGAAGGTCGCTGTGCCGACCCCTTCTATCCCATTTCCCTTCCCTTCCCTTTGGCCCTGGGGCAGGCCCAGAAGGTGGCTGGCAGGGTTCCTTCTCCTCTGGCTGAAGGAGTAAACCTAGCCCTAGCACATGTTAAGGCTCTAGCCCAAGGTCATGCCTAGAGTTAGTGGCAAAGATAGAAGAGGACCTGAGACTCCTTACCTAGCCTAACTGGAGCGAGGGGGTGGAGAGGTGTGGGTCTACACTATCCAAGTCCCTCTGCCAACCTTGTCATTTCCTAAGGGCTGTCATGGGTGTGTGCATTATCTCACACACACACCCATGCACCTGCACAAGGAGGCACCCATATATATCATGAGCTAGTTGCACAGGGCGACACATGTGCAGCGTGAGCTATGAACCCCCCCTCTCTCTATGCTTTCCCTTCCACCCACCTTTTCCAGGGCTCTCTGGGTTGGGGAAATCTGCCCTTTGCTTAGAGGAGGAGGTACAGTGTGAAGGCAATTCAAACTGGGAGCTCCATCCCTGCCTCTGAAGATATGCTGCTCTTGCCTTGTTCTGTGTCCCTAAAAGCTCCCAGCTGACTGGTGAGGGAATGGGGGGTCCAATGACACCCCTCCCCAAGCCTGCAGAAAAGCCCTTCCAGGGGACCTGGCCAAGCCTCTCCTTTCTGTCTCCTGGTCTCTCCACATCAGTCTCCATCCCCATTCTAAGCACAGACTGGACCAAATAGTAGACTGGGACTGGGGTCTCTTGTGAATCCCCCTTTATAGCTGGGTTGGGCAGGGAGAGAAGATGGAACGTTTGCTGGATGCTTACTGTGGGCAGAACTTTTCTAGGAACCTATTTATGCTGACATTTCAGTAACACTGTAATGTTATGGGTTATTCTTAACACCTTCATCTTAGACTCAGGAAAACTGAGATACAGACATCAAGTGAGAGAAACCTAGGGTCCCCTAGTTAAGTGGCTGAGCCAGAACTTGATTTAAACACAGGCCTGTCTGACTCCTAGGCAAGTAATTCCCTCCAGGGAAAGAAAAGGCTGCAGTTTTCCCTCAGGCAGGATGAAGGATATGGAGGACAGGGAATGGGGAGGTAGGGAAAAGAGGAATGAGAGAAGGTAGAGGTTATTATGGAGGGAAGGGACTCTTTTTCTTTTAAACAACCCCACTACCTTTCCTATCTTCTGGGTCTGATCACTATGAGCATATTATCCAAAAAGGTGCCAGGACTTCATTTTCATGTTCCCAAATCTACACAGAAGCTGTACATAAAGCGTGTGTCCTGCTGTCCCTTGAACTTACCTTTGACCTCACCCTCAAGTCTTCACTTCCCCAGTGGATTCGGAACCTAGAAAAATGTTGTTATCTCATGGCCATGCCCCTGTCCTTAGTCTCATGTTTTTATTCTTTCTTTTTTAGCACCTGGAGAGACAAGGGAGCTCCTGTTATCAAGGAGGCCACCCCAGGGGCTGGGGCACTCCTGATGTCCAAAGTAAATGGGAAGGTTGACTGACCACAGGCAACTCACAGAATCGGCATGAACTCCAGGATCACATCTACTCAGGGCTGGTTTAGCAGCCACCCACCCACCACTGAGCCAGACCTGGAGCCTACCACTGATGGACCCACCTCTGAGACCCTCAGCCCAGAAGCCACAAGCTTCAATGACACCAGAATCCCTGACACAGCTAGTGGTGCAGCTGGTGTGGGTACCATGCTTCTGTCCTTTGGAATCATCACAGTGATTGGCCTGGCTGTGGCCATGGTGAGAACTGGGGTAGGCTGGTGCTGGCCCAGCAGGTATTGCATTGGGGGAGGGTATAGTGAGCCCTTCCCATCCTCACTGCAATCTGGAAAGTTGTTTATATTTGTAACCCCATGGAAAAGTTATTGGAATCCTAGTGAGTTAATTCCAATCTATCACTTTCAGTGCAACCTGTGGCAAGATTAAAGACACTAGCACATATTTAAAATTATGGGGAGCCAAGGGTTCCTAAGTCTGGCCAGGATGAAGGTTCATCGGAAAAAGGCCTTGACCCAGGGCCTAACCCAGATTTTATTAATTTGTGAAGAAGGGAGTGGCTTGAGGATGAGTGACTGTGAGAATGGTGGGAAATACTTGAGTACTGTCAGCTTGGCTATGTAAGAGGCCTGAAAGCACCTGTGCAATATGCAGAGAGAAGAATATGCAGAAAGATCAATCTGCATGACACGATTGAGGTAGCATTTAATGTTTTGGGGGCAGTTCTTCAGCTCTGATGTGTAAACTTTTCTGCCCTGGTAAGTCATAGCCTTTTATCTTAAAACTCAAACCCAGTTGACAGCCCTGTAGCGGTCGCTGTACATCCCCCAGGCTCAGCCATGTTTTGGGAGTCTCAAGGCTGGGGAAACAGCCTAGCTTCAAAGATTATGCCTCAGCACCTCAGCTAGCCCTGTTCACATTGCTTAGAGCCAATTGAAGGAAAAGGAAATGGTTTAGCCAGCTCTGTTCATATCAGTACATAGAGATAGGGCCATGTTTAGCCAAAGCGGAGGTAACTGCTGTTTGTTCAAGGAGAGTCATTCAGGTGGTTCTCAACAGGAGGGTAGTCAGTGTTTAGGTTTGTAGAGAATCCAATCAGAAGACAGTTTTCTTTGGCAGTAATACATTCCACCATCCCCCGTCCCCTGAGATTTTTCTGTTATGGCCTAAAGACCAGAGAGGCAATTCTTCTTGAAAGAACCAGAAATGATTCTGAAGAATACATGTACTTTAAGCTGGACAATGAAGGCCAAATAGATTGGAGAGGAGGGTGTTCCAGATGAAAGATCTTGCTAGGCAAAATGTGGAGGGAAGCGGGAGGGTCTATGAATAGCAAGCAGGATAGTGAGGAAACTGGATGTGGGGTTACAATAGAACTAAGGGCCCAAAGCTGGGTGGGATGGACTGTGGGACACAGAGTCCAAGGAGGATGCTGTGCACACTGGCAGGCTGTTGGTAATGTTCATTCATTTATATATGGGGTGTCTACCCTGGGCCAGATCTTTGGGCTGGGAAGACAAGGTCCTACCTTGTGGTTTTTATAAGTAATGGGCTAAAAGCAAAGAGATTTCACTTTTTGTCGTTGTTATTTGTTTTTATCTAGCCTGGATGGCCCAGGAAAACTAAGGGTCAACCTTTAAAGATGAGACTTGAGGAGGGAGCCTGGCCTCCATGCTGTGAGAGGTGCAGACTCAGGCAGCTATGAGAACAGAGCCAGGGACAGGGCTGCATGTGTCCCCCTGAAGTGATACCTAAGTACTCAGTGTTACTGAGCGACTACAGGAGACTGTACGACCAGAAACCAGAGAGGGTGGGAGTGAACCTGAGGACCTCCAGAGGGGCTGGTCACAGTGGCATCCTGTCCTCTGGGCCAGGCTATGGTTGCTGGCCTTAGGCTCAGGAGCATTTTGCTGTGACAAATAGTGCTGAGTTGGTCCACCAGTGGCCTGGCTGGTAAGCAGGACCCAGATGTAACACACGCCGAGCAAGGCCAGGGCTGAGAGATCTCTTGGAGCAGGAAGCCAGTGTTTTCCCATAGCATCTGCATGGAGGTTAAGTAAATTGAGGCACCCCAATCTCAGGGGCAAAATGACTAAAATGTGCCCTTGTGACACTCAGCAAAGTATTTTGTCTTCGGAACTTGGTAAAGTTCCCTTCTGTCTATTCTAGGAGACCATTCAGCCAGCCAGGGTGAATGGCCTTCCAACCAAAGGGGAAGAAATGAGAAAGTTGTAGGACAAAGGCAGTGGAGAGCAGGAAATAGCTCCAGGGCAAGGAGACAAGATGTCCACAAGTGCTACCTGAGGGCCAACCCTGAGCTGGGCCATGGACCCAAGGAGGAGAAGGCTAGTACCAGGCTCATGCTTTACACAGGAGGAAAAAGAGCTTGGTGTGGGCAGGACCAGTGAGGGAGGACTTTCTGGGGCAGGTAGGAAGCTTTGGAATAGAAGTGGGGTAGGAGTTAGTAGTTGTGGCGAGAGAGCAACAGGATAAAGGAGTGGAGATTGGGTGGGAGCCTTTCCTGTAGATTCTTCTGAATCACAGGCCACAGGGCAGGGAGGAGGGTTTGAGGAAGAGGCCACAAGGGAGGGCACTGGTACTGCAGTGGGAGCTGTTTGTCTGGGGTCTGCAGGGAATGGCCCAGAAGGGCCCAGAGCTCCTGCTGTATCTATTCACAGGAGAGCAGGGAACACCCCAACATGAACCTGGATAGGGAGTGGGGGAGGAAGGGAAATGCTACTTTCTTTCCAGGCTTTTGGGGTCCTGGAAGAGGAACTCTGGGCCAGGCTGGGAGCTAAACTAAACTGTTCATGGGCTCCCAAGAGCCAGGGGCAAGATGTAATGCATACTTCTTCCCATGAGCCACAGAAGGTTGGGGGCAGACTCTCGGGATGTGACTTTCCCAGGCAGTGGCAATCACACGTCTGATAGGCAGAAACTGCCAGTCTGCGGAAGAGCTGATGATGGCAGAGGTGCTTAGAATCCCTGTACAGGGTGGTCTCTGAGTCTTGACCTTTCCTCTCCTCAGTGCTTGGTACCAGGGCTTCCAGGTCCCGCCGGATGTTTCCTGACTGTCCAGCTCTTCACTTCAGGTCTGCACAGTGACAGCCAGGGCGGGGGCTTTCTTAGGTTCCTCCAGCATCTGAGTTCTGGGGCATTAACCTGGGCTGCTGACCCTGAGGCCTTTAGCCTCCCAAGGATTCCTACCCAGCGTCCTGCCTAGTCCGTCCTGCCTAGTCCGGCCTAGAGCTGCAGCGCTGAGAGTGTGGCTCGGCCAGTCAGCAGTTCTTTTTGCTGGTGTGTAGCCTGGGGAGAGTTGAGGGGAAGAGACTCACTCAAGTTTTCCCCTCCCACTTTGGCCCTGAGGAGTCACAGGCAGGTGCTGAGTGGCTGGACCCTGTCACAGATCCAGTGACAGTCCTGCCCCCAGCCAGGACTAAATGGTTGTTCAGAGCCAGGCTCCTGAGGGCAGGTCTGGCCCTCGCCTCTGTTTCCCCAGGCCCTGTCTGGGTACTGACAGCACTTAAAGATTTCAAACAGAGGCATGAATGACGAATGTCTGTGTCACTGGGTTGGAGATCTTGAGGACATGAGACCCATGGTCTCTTACCCTTCAACTTCAACATGTCACCCATCTTTGAGGCCTCTGTTAGCTGAGATCTCCTTTCCCCGCCATCTCATGCTGGTCCTTCTCTTGCAGGTTTTCTACATCAGGAAAAAGAAGAGGTAATTTCCCAACTTCCTCCTGAAACTCCAGCCAGTGGGAGGTGCTGGGCTGGGCACCAAGGGACATGGTCTCCTCTCCCTGGTCAGATAGTCAGGATCTCTTCTGTCCACACAGGGATGGAGGTGACCACTTCCTCTCAGGAAAGGGTGAGGTCCCCACCAGGGTCTCATCCCCAGGGCAGGCAGATGTTAAGATTGTAGGTAACCAGGAATAACCCTCAAATTGGGATGGGGAGAAGAGAAAGGAAGGTGGGAATTACCTTCCTAACTACCTGGGCATCCTTGCCTTACTGCCCTGCACTGACTGCACTGACTCCCCTCCCCCAGCCCAGCCCCCACGGGCTGTGGATTGCAGCAAGGCCCTGTCCTCAGGCAGTCCCTGGGGGTCTCACAGCCAACAGCTACATGGCCCATGGCTCCACCTAGGGTGGAATTGCTGACTGTTCCTTCTCAGACCACTCACCTGGGGATTAGGCTGGTACTGTAGGCCCTGAAATGTGTGTCATTGAATCCCAAGGGAAGTCTTGAGCCCTTCAACATAGTTGCATTCTGTGGCCCAGCTAGCTGGTAGGCAGGGCTTGGAGGGCTAGCAGGAGAAAGAGGAAGGGCCTCCCTTGCCCCACAGCAGCCTCTGCTCCCACCTCCAGGCTGGAGAAACTGCGCCACCAGCTCATGCCAATGTACAACTTTGACCCCACGGAGGAGCAAGATGAACTGGAGCAGGAGCTGCTGGAGCATGGGCGAGATGCAGCCTCTTTGCAGGCCATGCAAAGCAAGGTGGGCATTAACCAGGCTTAACCCCTGCAGCCCCTTGTGCCTGCTCTACCTTTCCTTTGCCTTTTCCATACATCTTGCCGGCACCTGGGCTGGGCCACCTCTGCCCCATCAAGCCTCTTTGCATCTTTCTGGATTCAGGATCAGTTCAGGCTTGTAGTCGGGGGACCCCTTGGTTTTGCTGCCAGTTCTCTGTTACCTGGGTCAGGATACATTGCATCTTTGGGTGTTCAACCTTGGTCCACCCGGCTTGCAGGACTCCGGTCATTTGACAGTTTCTCATCAACCTCTCCATGCCTATCCCTCTAGTGAGGTGGGGTACAAAGGTGAAGTCTCCCCTGCTGGGAGAGGGAGATGCATGCTTAATTAAGTCTGCAAGAGAGCACACAGGAAGTGCTGCCAAGGTGACAGGGCAAGCAGGGATGGCTGTTGGAGGAGAAATCAGACAAAGCAAGTTGCATTTCTAGGCCAAGCTTGCAGGGAGGTCCTACCAGGCAGAAGACAGAGCTGGTTCCAAACACCAGGTTGCTCCGGGAAAGGAGACTGGAAGTGACTAGGCCAGAGAGTGCATGGCCATGGTCACAATCCCTGATGCCCCTGCTTGTGTACTTGCAGGGCACTCTCCCCTCCCAGGGTCCTCTGCAGAGGCCCAGCCGACTGGTATTTACTGACGTAGCCAATGCCATCCACGCTTGAGTGACCCAAGGACAGGCCTGGACCTCTGATAAAGACACCTGCCACGGCGCCCACAGAGCCACCCACTACCTGATTGTCAAGACCTATTCTCAGGACCTGCCCTGCCAAGACAGGAAAAGGCTGGCCAGCCCCAGCTGTTCTGTGGACCCACCTGCTGACTCTCCAGGCCAGCCGTCTGGCCACTGACCTCTCCTGACCTGACAACTCTGGCATGGAGGGCATCTTTCATACTAGGCAGATCCAGAGCCACTGCTAGATTCCTTATCTCCTGGCCACACCCCTCTGCTTCTCTAAAGTGGAAAAAATGGGGAGAGACATGGGCTGGGAGAGGAGGGAGGAGAAGGGAAGTGGCGCCCCTCTGTCAGGGAGAGACGTGGTTTCTTGAATCTGAGGCTTCCTCTGGGGTGAAAAGAGGCCATTACCCAGGTCATAGAGACAGGGTAGGACAGCACCTGTCCAGGCCCTGAGAGGCCCGGGATGGAACTGAAACTTCCCAGTAGAGAAGCTGCCAAGGAGAAGGGCTGCTCATACCCAAGGCCCATCCAAATCACAGAGCACCCGTGAGGTCTCTCAGCCCCCTATTCCTATAGCCAACTGTTTGCTGTGCCCAAGGAAGGGTGAGGCTGAGGGAGAAGGAATGAGGGGAAGTGAGGTGGAGGGATGTAGGCCCAACCTACTGAGAGGCCTCGTGTACCCACCCAAATGGAGCCTCAAACAGACACATGCCTGTCCCAGCACGGGGGGCAGGATGGAGACCTCTGCGTTGGCTCTACCCTCCAAGCCCACCTCCATGGCATGGAACATAGTGCCCCCATAGTGGGGATCAAGTAGGCCACTTCTTCTGACTTCTGTCATCAAGGGTGACGAAGAGGGAAGTGAGGCCAGGATCTACTGTCCACTGCATTTCTTCACTGGGCTCTGTAAGATCACTCTTTGTCCATATTGAGGATCTGGGGCTCAAGAAGAGGTCTGAGGGCAGGGGTCCTGGGCTGCAGGCTAGTGGGGAAATTCCTTCTACCTGATAGGGGGGTCCCCTTTGGGAAAAAAAAAAACCTAAGAAGACTAGTCTGTGTTTAATCTTCCCCCATCTGTATGGTAAGGGCTTCTCAGTGTTTGTTGAGTGGGAAAGAGGGTCTCTGCACTTGGCCTCCTCTTTATCACTGGAGGGCGGCAGCTGATTCCAGAGCACCTGGGCAGGGCGTTGGGCAGGACAGACCTCAAGGGCTGGGCAAGTCTTCTACACTGAGCATGCATGCACTCATGACAGTGCACAGAGTTATGTCCCCACAGCCTGCCTTGCCACTGTCACTGTCCTCCCCTGCTTGGAGGGGACACAGGTTGGCACAAATGGATCTTCCATTGGCTGTCAGGAGGTGACAGCCTAGGAGGCCCTGTGGGGAAGGTTCTCAATTTATTCCCTCCTCTGGATACTATAAATATATTAGCACTTGAGCAACTGGAGGGCTGCGGGTAATTTAGGATGCACAAAAAGCTGTAATTTAACTCACAGTATCTCTATGTGAGAGCATTAAAGATGTAATTAAGATGTTTACACGAAGAGAGTGGAACCTGTGACACTGGGGTGTGAAACCTCAAGAGGGGACATGATGGGGGAGGGGCTTGGGAGTCCTGGTGATAGTCACTTGGATCCCGGCTATAAAGTGGAAGTTGGGTTGGTTTTCCCTCATCTGTCTGAGAAAAGGCTCCTGGCCTAGAATTCAAAGCCAGTTTGGGGACTTACGTCTCACCTGCAGATTGGGGGTCACAATGCCTTCTACTTTCTGGGCTGGAGAGGACCTTGTGGGACCAAGGGAAGGAGGAGGCTTTAGCCCCAAGGATGCGGTAGGGGTAAGGGTAGTCTGGCGCCTCAGGGTCCACAGGAGCTAGGTCTGAAACATAAAAAGGAACAAAGTAATATGTCCGCCCCTGGAGCATGAGGCGCAGGGTATGGATGAGGGCTGGGAAGCCATTAGGGTTGTGTGTGGAACTCACCTGTGAGATACTGAAAGTTTTGGAGAAGAATGACACTAGGATGACCATCCTGGTTTTCTCAGCAATGTCCCAGTTTTAGCACTGGAATTTCCAGAAGCCAGTACTCTTTAAGTGAGGCCTCAGAGAGCTGAGCCTCAGACTAACATGGAAACAAGGTTGGGGGAGACCCCAGGCCTACAATAGGGAAGGGGTGCTAGACAGGGCCTCAGGTAAAGCTGAGGACCAAGCATCCTGTGGACTGCCCACATGGGTCATAGCTAGGCCTGGCAGTGATGGTCTTGTTCTTGAGAAGGAGTCTCCTTCCCTCGGCAGACTGGCAGGACCCCTGAGGACGCTGCGATGGAGGGGGCAGGCTGTGTCCCACCCTGCTGGGTAGCCCCTCAGCCCAGGAACATGGGCGCTGCAGAGACCTGGTGTCTGGGGATCCTGAAGGAACAGGGCCTCTGGAGCAAGGTACTGAGGGGTCTCCAGGAGGACCCCATGCCCTTCTCTCTCACTGCTTGCCTCAGACCCCTTTCCTGATGGATACAGGGCTGCTATCCCTGTGGGCAGTCGCCTCCTCTACTCTTCCATCCTCTTTGCACTTTCTAGCTCTTCTCCATCCTAGAGGAAAACCAAATTACCCTGAATGTGGAATTGATAAGTATTGGAGTGAAAGGCTTGACAGGTTTGGCCTCAAGCCTGGGGAACTGACCAGGACTTTCCTCACTGACCACTGTCAGGAAGACAGGTGAGATGGGCTACCTGCTGTTAGGGCCCCTGCAGTTAACTGTTTCTTAAAGCCTTCAGAATGTCCCCTGCACCCCCCCCCCGCCTTCTTTAGGAACCTCTAATAGTGGCCAGAGCTTCATGCCAGAAACAGTGGCAGTCCACTGTACATGACACCTTCCCAGAAGGGTAACCTCTTAGCCAGACACGGGAACACATATCTGTAATCCCAGAACTCTGAGAAGCTGAGGCAGGAGGATCATAAATTCAAGCCCAGCCTGGACAACTTAGCAATGTGATAAGATCCTGTCTCAAAGTAAAAAAAAATTTGTAAGGCCTGGAGCTGTAACTCACTATGAAACTCCTGGGTGGGTTCAATCCCCAACTGTACTGCACTGTACTGCAAAAAGTTGGGGAGGGGGATCATGTTTAATATGGTAAAGTGTCACCTTCAAGCCAAAATGGATGAAGCAATTCCATCACCTGGTGGCAGGCAGGCAGTGTGAGGCCTTCAGAATGCAGGGGAAAGTTGTCATGAGAAGAGCCCAGAGGCTGCAGCTCTGCTCTGACCATGCTGTGGACCCTTCCAGAGGTGTGACTGAGCTCGGTAGGATGGCCCCTCAGTGAGCCAACCGTACCTGCACTTCTTCCCAGACAGAAGACGTCAGGTAGAGGGAAACACAGGAGTGTGCGGGTATTGTGTGTGGGTACCATTTACAGTATAGTTTACAAAAGGAGGCAGGCATGGGACCAGGTGTGCCTCGGTGGTGAGAGGCTGGGACAGACTCTCCTACCTATCCTGTGTATGTGTACACAGAAGACCTTGGCTGAGGATCTCTGCGGAAACCCTAAGAGATGCTGGACGTCCCCATCACCCCGCCATCTGAGGACTCAGGATGGGGACAACTGCAGGTGTGGCATCTATGGCCGCCAGAGCGCACTCTGAGTGGACTTGCCGGGAAGTGAATGAGGAGTGTGTAAACACAGGTGCAGAGAAGGGAGGAAGGAAGGAGGAAGCAGGGAGACCCTTCGGTCCCTTCCGTGGGACCAAGAAGGATGACAGCAGGCTGCCTTCCCATCTGCCCTGAATCTGCCCTTGGGCTCCTTGCTAGTGTCCCTGTCACGCCCCTGGCCCAGGGCTTTTCCTGCGTTAGCAGAGCAGGGCAGCTATCGGTGCTCCCGGGAGACATCTGGGTGTCTCCCCCCACACTCCTGAGGGAAATGGGTGAGGGTAGCAGCGTGCAGGGAAGAAGAAGTCGGGGAGATCTTCTTCATGCCAGGGGAAAACCCAGAGTGAGAGCTTCCATCCAGGAAAGGCTCTTTGGTAGGAGCAAAGGGCCAAGTGACACTGAGAGCTGCCTGGAAAAGGGGTTTCCTTTTCCTAGCCTCTGGTTTAGGAGTGTATCAAAGACCTTCCCTGGACAGGGGAGGAAGTCCTGCTTCTCAAATCCCTCCATCCGGCTCTTCAGGCACCTTCTCTCTCAGGGTTCTACTGGAAAAGTGACCCTCAGGGAGCCTGGTCAGTGAGTGTGGCAAGGCCTGGAACTGCTGTGTGGAATGGGGGGGTCATGGAGGGACAGGAGCCCCAAAATATCTGAAGGGTTTCTCTGGCTGATGTTACCGAGTTTGAATCTGTGGACAGAGAGGACAGTAGAGACAGCATTTTCTCTCACCCAGGGGGTGCCAAGGCCTTCCTTGATGAGCCAGCCATAGTTCAGCCCACAGCTGGGGGTTGGGGAAGGACCTGGAATCCAGCTGGAAGGACGGACAGAACTGGAGCCTGTGCTCCCTCCTGATGGCAACATGCTATGCCAGGGAACAGGGCAGATGAGGAGCTGCCTCCTAAGCTAGAGCCACTGGCAGGAAAGGCCCAAAAGCCCCTGACTTCAAGCTACCATCATGGAGACAGTTATGACTTATATGTAGATGTCCCCCAAGGCCTCAGGCTCTTGCAGATGGTACTTTTGGGAATGACTGGCTCATGGGTGTGTGATACTGGACTAGTCCACTGATTGGTTTACCATAGTTCTGGGTATGAGTGATGGACTTACTGAAGGGGAAGACCCCTACCCCAGGTGTGGGTGGCACCAACCAATAGGCTTGTAACCTGGATGGAATAAAAAGAGAAAGAAGGAAGCTGGGCATGGTGGTGCACGCCTTTAATCCCAGCACTCAGGAGGCTGAGGTAGGAGGAGCGTTGTGAGTTCAAGGCCAGCTTGGGCTACAATGTGAGTGCAAGGCCGGCCTGAGCTACATAGTGCGACCCTGCCTCAAAAAAACTATGGCCAGGTATTTGGCTCAGTGGCTTAAGCACCTATCTGGCAGGCATGAGGTTGTGAGTTCAAACTCTGGTGCCATAAAAAAAAAAAAAAAGAAAGAAAGAAAGAAAGAAGGAAACTCAGTGTCTCCTGCCTGCCCTGCCATGGACTGTTTCTCCTGTGCCGTGCCCCTCTTCACTGCCTCCTTGCTTGGACTCAGCTGACTACGGACTGAAACCTCTACAAACTGTAAACTAAGTCAAACCTCTCCTCCTTTAACTTGTGAGTGTCAGATATTTTGCCTCAGCAACCAGAAAGTAAGACCTTCCCCTGGTTATCCCTCATTTGGCTGCTCTCTGATCCAAGACATATAAGCTTGGCTCGGCAATGCTCACCTTTTATGTTTTATTTTAACCACTCTTCCCTCTTTAATAAATAGCCAAAGTGCTGGGGTTGGTCCAGCCCCTGAGTCCCTAGACCCTCCTCTGTACTTGAGGCTATGCCTGTCACAAGCCTGGCACTGAGAGTAGCTTCTCATGGGAGTCTCTAGGTCCTCAAATCCTGGCCCTGTGCATAGGACCTGCTGAGCACTCCCCTGCCTCCTCATTTAATCCCTATGATAATCGTTAGCACCCTTGTATAGAGAAAACACAAAGAGCTCAGAGAGGCAATAGGACTAGCCCTGGTCACACACAGCTGAGAGGTAGGATGGCAGGATTGTGGGAGCAGAATTTGTGACAACCCAGGTTCAGGGCTGTACTGTCTGTTACCCCATCTGCAGAGCAGATTCAGTATCTGGAAACTGGCATCATTGGGCTCAGATCTGGGCTATGGCATCTATACCATTCCAGGACTCAGACCACCTCCAGAGAGGGGGGATTGGTGCCCAAGTGGGTACCCAGCAGGCCCTGCAGTTCCCCAATCACCTTCCAGTCTCTGATCCATCCTATGCCCCCACCTACTTGTGGTTACAGGCACTGCCACTCTTATCCTGCTCTGCTTTGTGGCCTGGAGGCTCCTCTGGTCTTCTCTTTCCTCATGTGGTAACATAGAGATTAGTTCCAGACCCAGGCCCTGATGTGGTGACTCATTCAGCAGGGCTGGGATGGTGAGGTGAGTGAGACAGGTCTAGGGTTTGAGTTTTAAGGAGCTGCTCATTCCAGGGGCTGGCACCAGCCTGAGCATGAGCAGCCCCTCACATTTTGCACCCTGGGTTCCTCCCCTACCTTACCACCTCTCTGTAGTCCTGGCCTGCTACCCAGGCTCCTCTGGGTCAGGGCCCAGCAGGCCAAATGCAAGCCCTCCACCCCAATCCCTCTCCTTGCCAGCAGGTCAAGCAATGGGAGTGTGGCCAAACCCTGCCCTGGCCAGAGCTCACAGAAAGGCTTTGTACACAGAGGAAGCTGAGAACACCAGATTATGAGAGATTTAAGGGATTTATCACTGGCTCAATAATAAGTTAATAAAATGACACCTAGAAGCCTGGGCAAAGGAGGAGAGCAGGATTCCTGATACAAATCCTTGAGCACAGATAATGCCCAAATTTAGAGAGAAAGAGTGTGTGTGTGTCGTGTGTGTCTATGTGCACCTCCTGCAGCAATCCCAGACTGAATCAGAGCCCACTGAATCCCCCAGTAACCCGGAGGGCAAGCACTTCTTGTGTCCCATATTACAGATGGGGAAACTGAGGCACAGAGCAGGAGGTTGCTTAGTATATAGTAGGTCTTGAACTTGACCTCCGAACTCACTGCCAAGATTCCCAAAGGGAAGAACATTCTCTAAAGACAGGATGGCCCCTCCCACTATCATCCATTGTCTTTGCCAACACTCAACATGTACACACCAGATGCTCTGCTGCGCTCTAGAGCCGAGGAGCACAGACAGGGCTGGTCTTGGAACAGTCACACCTAATCTGAGTGCCAGGACAGTGTCCTGTCAGGGACAATGACATCCCAGGCCAGGAAACGAGGAGAGACACAGGCGAGGTAACAGAACTCAGAGGAGGACCCACCACCTCTGACTGCAGGCAGTGCAAGGTTATCATTGCACTGGCCTCCCGTGGGTTGGATCTGAGGCCCTGGGAATATTTCCAGCTGGGCAGAGGGCAAGATGTAAGGGTCGACAGACTTCCTCACAGGCAGGCCACTAGCCATGGAGGCTTCAAGAGGGGGTCCCTGCAAATGCAGAGCACCCACATGGGCTGGGATGGCACTACATGTGACACCCATTCTGCCTCCTTTACCAGGTCCCCTTGCTGTGTCTGCAGGTGCTAGCGGGGGAGTGGTTCTTTGGGACATGGCTTTGTGAGAGTCCTATGACAGCAGTGCTAAATGACCAAGACATAGCCATGTCCACTTCCTTCCAAGAGTCTGAAGAGGTCTGTTCCACCCCCAAAGTGTGACCTTTTCAAGTTGGAGTCAAGAGGCACCAACTCACATTCCCCAAGCAAAGCAGTGAGCACAAGATGGAGTGGGCAGGGCAGGGTGAGAAAGTGGCTAAAATTTGGCCTTGTGGCTTTTTTCTGAACACCAGGGCTCTAGGCAGCTGGTGCACAGGAGTTGTTTGTATCCTCTCTGCCAGAACTGGACTGGGTCAGGGTGACTGGTCACAGCTGTGGCCTATGGAGCCCCATGCATAGTAGGTTGTCAGGGCTGTTCATTGACTGGAGAATCAGACCCGCGGCTCTTGCCTCACGGAAAGTAAGTACGTTACTATGTTAAAAGCATCAGGGAGGGTGGTTCTTGCCCATGCTCTGTCAGGGCCTCTGGGAGTCTAATGGCTTCAGTGCCTGCACCCAGGTCCTCACGCAGCAGCACATGAACTTCCCTGTGCCCTTGCTCTTCCGCCTGACGCCAGCTGACGGGGGCCTGAGTGACATGAATCCAGATCTCACAGGGTCTGAGCTCAGTGCTGTCGGGTTCCTGGCCCGGGCTCTAATGAGTCCGGTTTGTCCCTGTGTCCCTCAGTCAGATCCTGCTCAGCCTGAGCTCCAGTGATTTCCTGTGAGTCACCAAGGGCTTCCCTGCTTTTGGCTCCTGCACACCACACAGGAATAAGTGAGACGGGGGCATCTGCTGCCTCCAGTGGCTGAGTTGTGTAACAGAGGAGAGAGCAGCACCTGTACAGACCAGTGAGTACAGTGGCAGCTACTGAGGAGGAGCCATGACAGGCCCCTCTGTCACCTCAGAGGAAACACAGCTAATGGCAATCATCTCTGCCTCCCCATGGGACTCAGGTATCCCAGAAACCCCTGCCCTAAGACCATGGGACAACCAGACTCTCCCGAGCGCTCCTCGATGCATGCCGGAGCTGGTCTGAATCCCTGCTCAGTAATATGAGCCCCTAGGCCTGTCCCTGAGCCTTGGCCTTGGCTTCCTCATCTGTAAAATGGGCCAGGTCCACCCTACTTGGTAAGATTAAAAGAGTTCGCGCAAGGCCGGCCTGAGCTACATAGTGCGACCCTGCCTCAAAAAAAAAACCAGGGCCGGGAGTTTGGCTTAGTGCCTTAAGCGCCTGCCCTGGAAGGCGCGAGGTTGTGAATTCAATCCCCGGTACCACAAAAAAAAAAAAAAAAAAAAAAAAAAAAAAAAAAAAAAAAAAAAAAAAAAAAAAAAAAAAAAAAAAAAAAAAAAAATGAGATTGCACGGGAAACACTTCCCAGAATCAACACCTGGGATCTCATCCTACTAAAAAGTTTTTGCATGTCAAAGGAAATCTCCAGCATAGTGAAAAGAAATCCCACAAACTGGGAAAATATCATAGCCAATTGTCCATCAGACAAAGGACTTCTATCTAAAACATATAAAGAATTAAAAAAAATCAGGCCCC
>RJWM01030219.1:0-23630 GCA_004363535.1 Dasyprocta punctata
TGACTTCTCGGCTCCTATGTAGAACCCTCAACCCACTGCACAGCTCCTTCACCCTGCTGGCATAGACTTTCTAGTTCCACCACTGACCTGTGGCCTTCCCAGCACAGAACCGTAAATAAACTGGCGTGAGCCCTTATTGGGGGCTCTTAGGTTCCCAGTTGGTACTGTGGGAGGCATTGTCATGCATTCGGGTCTCTAGTGGGACTCTTGCATGGTATTGCTGTGGGATCCAGGCCCTCGGCTATCCTGGGTCTTAGTGTTGTGGACAGATCTTCCTGCACCGTCTCGTGTTTAACTTTGGGTGATTATTATAAAACAGTATTACAAACCCTGTGTCCTGTATGTAGTTGTTCTCCCTGTAACCCCTGACTACAACAATATATATATATATATATATATATATATATATATATATATGATAGATAATTATACTACTAATGCTGTTAGCTCATTAAAATGAATGGTTTGTGCTTTCATTGTTTGATCATTTTTTATGTCTATATCTTATAATCTGAGCAACCACTTTGAAGATAACAATACACAATATATTAACCATTGTTAATTTCCTATTATTTTGTTTTGAAATTCTGTATCATTTCTATTCTTTTTTCATTTTAAAATAAAAAAGATACCATTGCTCATCAATGTTCATCACAGCATTATTCTTAATAGCCAAAAGATGGGAACAAGTGTCTATTAACAGATAAACACATTTTTTAATGTATATGCAAACTATGGAATCTAATTCAGCAAAAAAGGGAATGAAATTCTGATATGTGTTACCATACGGATGAACTCTGATAGCATTATCCTAAATGAAATAAGCTAAACATAAAAGGAAAAATGTTATATGATTTACTTTATGTAAAGTATATAAAACAGTGAATTCATAGAGACAGAAATTGGAATAGAGTTTACCACAGCCTGGCAGAGTAAAGGACCTGGGAGAGGGATAGGGAATTTTATTTTGGAAAATGAAAAAGTTTTGAAATAATATTGATGTTTATATAACAATGTGATTGCATTTACTGCTCCTGAACTCGACACTTAAAAGTGGTAATTCTAGTTACTAGGGAGGCTGAGGCAGGAAGCTCAAATGTTTGAGGCCAGCCTGGGCAAATTAGTAAGACTGTCTCAAAATAAAGATTACAGAAAGGCTTGAGTATGTAACTCAGTTGTAGAGTGTTTGGCTGGCATGCACAAGACCCTTGGTTCAATTCCCAGTACCGTAAATTTTTAAAAAGTGGTTAATATGGGAAATTGATGTCCTATATATTTTTCCACAATAAAAAGAATTTAAAAGAGGAAATCTAAAAGTAATTATGCAGGGCAAACTGATGAGAATGTGCCCATGGAACAGTTGGCAGCCCTCACTGTTAGTCTTAGTCACTTTCCTCATCTCTGAGACAAAACACCGAACATCTACAGCTTAAAGGAGAGTTCACAGTTTCAGGAGGTTCAATCCATGGTCAACAGACTTAAATGCAGGAACAGCATAATGAAAGAGTCTGACAGAAGAAAGCTACTCACATCATGGCATCTAAGAAACAGAGAGAGAAAGGAGAAGCAGGGGAGGGAGATGCACCATTCTGGGTCATGTCCCCAGTGACTCACTTCTCACCAGGCCCCATCTCCTAATAGCAACTCAGTCATCAATGATCAATTCATCTTCTACCCACATGAGAATTTGGGGGGAGCATTCCAGGTCCAAGCCATAGTTCACCTCCCTCAGATTTCTTCTCATGCTTTCAACCTCTCCTCTCTTCTGATTTTATTTTCCTCCCAAGCCTAGGAATGTATCTCTCCCTATTCAAGGGCCTGGAGGAGAAAATCAGGAAAATCAAGACCCCACTGAAACTACTCTGGGTGCTGAATACTCCAGAAGGTTGTGACTCTAACAGCGAGTCAGGAGGGTCCCTCACAAGCAAGGTCAACATGCATCTGGAATACATGTTTCTCCCCATGAAGGGCAATTAGGGTTAGCCTCCTTTCCTGTCTTAGATGCAGAGACTGGCATTTACAGACCCAGGGCAGTACAAGACTGAAGAGTTTGTTACTTTGCTGATGCACAGACATCACTACCCCTTTTTCTCCTGATGATTACTAGTGCATTTTGTTTGAGGAAAGGTCTTACTATACAGCCCAGGCTGGCCTCAAACTTGTGACAATTCTCCCTCAGCCTCCCAAATGCTAGGATTACAGGCATGCACCACCATACTTGGCTACTAATGCAAAAATTAGCTTTATCTCTCACTAAAAATTCAGTATGAAGCAACCATACAATTCCCCTCACATTCTGAAACTTGCAGAAGAAAAAAAATGGTGATAAAAATCATGTGAATGACACACAATAGATCAATTCCCCCGAAGTGGTCATAGCTGGAGTTTGAGTGCAAGTGAGATTTATCTGGTTTTCCATGAGATGTCCTATTTTCCTGAAGAGCACAATTATGGCTGTAAAGTCATGTATTGGTCGCTATTGAAGGCATCTTAGACCATACGCCATTGTTTATAATGTGTCATGGATGCCTGGTGAGATGTTTCAAAGCAGAAAACTCCAATTTTACTCAATCAGATCCTCAAATACAAAACATGCCATTCTTCCCTAAACTCTCTTAGCTTATCTTTCCATATGACCGTTATACTCAGTGGTCATTATAGATATTCCCAGTAAATGGGACTGTTTGCTTTCCATTCGCCACCAATAAGGGTTGAAATGGTCACCCACCACATTGCCCAGTTCTAAATTCTTCCCTTGTTTCCATGGGCAATGTCTCCACCCCTTGCCTAAAGTACATACTTGCTTTTGACCTGTGTGCTTTTCTTGTATGAATAACAAGCTAGATACCCCTCCTTTCTTATCTTCCTACTTCTTTCTATCCTTGTCTTCAGTCAATAGCCAAATTCCTATGCTTCTTCATGTTGATTCTGGCATCTGTTGTTTCTTTTCCTTGCAAATATACTTCCACTTCTGATCACTCACTGACTCCATCCATCCATTTTGCACTGGAACATGGATTATCTTCCTCGATAGCATTCTCTGTCCCACACATCCCCACTGCCCATGTTCTGCATTCACCGAAATCATTTCTTATCTTGGTCTTGACATTTATCGATGGGCAGGACCAACTTTATTTTACTGCATTTTCTCTTCTGTTTGAACATGCCTCTCCGTTCTGCTAGGACCGCCCAGCACATCTCTTTATTTTTCATCTCTCCACTTTACCTACCTGAAGGATATTCCATTCTCACCCATGAGCAGCTGAGTCTTTTTCTCTACTTCCCAACTCACCTGAGGCTTCACCTATGAACCATTTATGATTGTTTCTGTCTCCCAGTCCTCTGATACTCTTCTAGGTCTACTCTGCTCTCGTGACATTTATGCATGTGACAGCAAAGAAAACCATGCAACATATAGAAGACTCTATTTCCTCTATGAGACTGTGAAGATAGAAAAAGGATTATACAGCATCTTCCATCAATGCGCACTCAGTATTTACTACTGCGTGTACATTCTGCACATTATTAACAAATACGACTTAATTTGCTTTGAAAACAGCATTGCTTGCACAATGACACACTTCTTTATACTTAATTTGTCACCACCAGATTATCTAGAAGTAATTTAAAGCATGTATTTCCAATCATTTTCTGCTATTCTCAAAGTACCGAGAGCTGATACCAGTTCTGGAGCATCGACATTTCCAATACGTTACCAATGTATTCTTTGCCCTGTGTCAGCCCATCCACACAATGTGATGAGAATACTTTTCCTTCTTCATTCCATGTAATAACTGATTTGACTATCTCTGTCCCCAGATAAAGGCAGCTTCATATTTCTAGTTTTTAAACAACCTCTAGAACACTGACATCTTCAGGGCTATTACTGTTTTTTGTTTGTTTGTTTTTTTGTGGCACCGGGGATCAAACTCACAACCTCATACCTGTCAGGCAGGTGCTTATGCCACTGAACCAAACTCCCAGCCCTAGTTTTTTGAGGCAGGGTCGCACTATGTAGCTCAGGTTGGCTTTGCGCTCACGTTGTAACCCAAGCTGACCTCGAACTCACAATGCTCCTCCTATCTCAGCCTCCTGAGTGCTGGGATTAAAGGCATGCGCCATGACACTCAGCTTCAGGGCTACTACTAAGAACTAAGAAGTGCACATCTACTAAGAATTTGAGTATAGGGCAGCAGGAGCAAGGCCTGGATTATTAGAGTGGAGGAAAGTCTCAGGTGAGATGGAACCTGGGGCCTGTGAGCTTGACATCCTTAGAGCAGGGCCACCTGCCCGAGGGAGAAGAGTGAGCCCTCGGCCCCTCTTCTAAGCACTGACAGAATCTCTGGGCCAGCGCTAGAAAGATCATCTGTGGCCACCAAGAAGGGTCTGTAATCCACTTACCTACCCACAAAATATCAACTAATAGGGAAATTTTTTAAAAAGGAGGCTAAAATTTAAACATCACTGAAGATTTTTAGATTCTGGGCTGACTTTCAAAATAGGAATACTTGTCATATCTAAATGTTCCAGGGCAATGCTAGCTTCCTAGCTATAGAGATGGTTAGTACTTTCATGGGACACAGATTACTCACAGTTAACTAATTAACAATGGGCGGAGCGTTGTGAGTTCGAGGCCGGCTTGGGCTACAACGTGAGTGCAAGGCCGGCCTGAACTACATAGCGCGACCCTGCCTCAAAAAACTAGGCCTGGGAGTTTGGCTCAACAGCTTAAGCACCTGTCTGGCAGGCGTGAGGCTGTGAGTTTGATCCCCGGTGCCGCAAAAAAAAAAAAAAAAAAAAAAACGAAACAAAAAAAACAATGGGGCTGTCCCTCTGTGTGTGTGCATGTGTGTGTGCATGTGCGTGTGTGTGCATGTGTGTGTGTTTAGGAGAATATGTGTCATATCTCTCAAATAAATTATTAGCAAGTGAACACAAAAATCCATATGGTATAGAATACTTTCTTAATATTATAGAAGTATAATATGTCAGATAAATTTTCTAACCTTGTCTATTAATAAGTGGAATTACTACATAGGTGAATAATATAGAGTTACACAAAGTATTCTCTCTTATTTTTCCATTGATCCCACTATTTCTAACTAACCTACCCATCCTAAATTTATATATGTATATTTATCTTTCTTTATAATTTAAGTGAACGATCTAGCTACTTATTCATTTTTTTCTAGACGTTACATAGATATGTATTTCAATTTTACTACTTTTAAATATTCCTTTTTTCAAATCTTCTATTTCCCTAATTTCTTCTTTTATCATAGTCTTTCTTGAGAAAGTCAATAACAACTTCAGTAAGTTTGAGTAGTCCATTATTAATTCATTTATTCTTTTCTGTCTAGCACTATTAAAATGGAATTGAGCTTTGGACATATCCTAAAATTTTTAGGTTCTTATATTCTTATTATTGCCATAATCTATTTAACGTGCAACTATAGACTTACTTCATCAACAACTGAGATATTTAAGAAATCGTTTATTCATTTGTTTTAATTTTTCCGTTGATGCTTTGTTTCTTGGCTTGTTCATGTCTATCTTTCTCATATATACAATTGTATTACAATAAGAGAATAATGACTAAAATTTTTCTGGTGTTTGGCAATGATTGAAATTCATCTTTTTTAAGTGTTCAATAGCAATGAGTTCTCTTCCAGGATATAAAGTTTGCTGTTTGCATTTATTGGAATATACTTTTGATAACTATAAAGCTTAAATTTTTTTTATCCTTTTTTGGATCTGTTATACAACTGATTTTTTTTTATTTGTTTGTTTTGTTTGTTTTCTTTTTTGGTACTGGGAATTGAATGCATAACCTGAGGACAACTGTTCAATGCTTGTAATTTTGATTTCTCTTTGACTGTATATCTTTTCACCTATTGACCTATTATGTTTGGTTCAGATACATTCAAAACTAACTAATGGGTTAATTTATCTTAGGTATGTCTTTAGTATGTATGTGGTTGGTTTTGATCCCAATCTGGGAGTATTTGTCTTTTAATGAGTGTATTCACCCAATTTATATTGATTTTTCACTTTTTTGGGTCAACCGTATTTTTAATGCTTCCTTGGGTTTGTGTTGTTTTATACATTGTTCTTATTGTTAGTGACTAGGGTTAGGCCTCAGATTTATTTATTTAGTTTATTCCCCAGGAATTTAGTTTATTCCCCAGGAAGCCAGTATAATATAAACTGTTTTTAATTTTAGTAGAGGCTACTTTCATGACTTGAAAAAATATGCCTGTCTATAATTGTTATCATCATCATAAAGAAATATCTAATATGTCCCGAAGCAGCATTTTAAGTCTGAATCATATTTATGTATTATGTAGTTTTTGGTTTAAGAATTACAATATCAAAATTCAATACTAATAAGTAAAATATGGATAGACAGAGGATAGATACATATACAGATAGATACATAGATAAAAGATAGATATATATTTGTGTGTGTGTGTGTGTGTGTGTGTGTGTTCACATGAGTGGTACTGGGGGTTGATCTCAGACCCTTTTTACTGGGCTACATTTCTGCCTTTTACTTTTTATTTTGAGACAAGTTCTTGCTAAGTTGCACCGCTAGGCATGAGTTTGTGATCCTCCAGCTTCAGCCTCCCAGACTGCTGGGATTGTAGGTATGTACCACCATACTCATCAAATTATTTATATTTGATATAATATTTTTACATACTAAGTAGTTGTTGCCAGTCCCTCCATAGAATGGCTCACTCCAGTTAGATTTCTGCTTCTTTCACTGAGTAAGATTACCTCCTTGAGTCAAATTTTCAGAATTGTTTACTCTGTAAATATTTATTGAATCAATAATTAATTTATCTACCTCAAAAGTTCATACATATTTAAGCATTTTTCATACATAAACTGTATGTCTGGAATTAACATTTGGGGCCCAGATGCCATATTTTGGGAAATACTGTGTATTTTCTTCATTGTGGCTGGGGTCCAATAGAGATGAGACACCCCAGGGCCAGCCTGCTCTTTTGTGCTTTATTTGGAGAGTGGTTTTGTTGGTGTTGTTACTGTGCCTATTTCTTTTGACCACATCTCTGATTGGTTCCTTTTTCCAGTTCCTTTCATTATACTCAAATGAACATGTTCAACCAGTACTTTCAGGATATTACAACCAGTACTTTTTTCAGAAGTACTAACATTCATCACGATCCGCACCTCAATGAACCTCTCTATTTGCCATCTTCACGCTAAATCTTAGTCCCTTTTTCGGCAGGAGAATGACATTTCTGAGTTCAATTTTTCTGTCACTAATGAGTCTTTTTATTTTGTTGATTCTGCTCACTGTGCTTATGTTAAGCTTTTAATCTAACCCATGATACTCAATCTTTTTCTTTAATTTTTTTACTTGATCACTGTACGTTTTCTTGTCTTTCCATCACGTCTTTCATATCTTGTTCACAAAGCCTATGCTTCACTTAAATCCTTGAGAATCAGACTCTGTTTCCTCTGTTTATTGAACTTCATCTTATTTCAGAATGTTATCTTTCCAATTCATGTTACTTTGCTTTCTCTTCTTTTCCATTGAAGAATTTTTACATAAACTCAATGCTATTTAATGGCTACATATTCATCTTGAATAAGAGCTGTCTGCTCGTGTCCTTTGCCTTTGTACAAAGTACCAGAATTGTTCATTGAGCCTCCTTATTCACCAAGATACTGTTTAACTCACCTCTTATGAATCATCATCCTCCAACCTCTAACATGTGTGTCCTGTGGGTGCTGACCTGTGACACTCTGTCAGTCAGTCACTGCTCATGCTTACATATATGCAGAAGGTCCTTGGAGCATCTGTCCCTAAACTTTTTAGCATCAGGGGCCAGTATCATGGAAGACATTTTTTCCATGGATAGGTGTAAGGAAGATGACAGTTTCAGGATGATTCAAAGGAGTACACAATCTATATCCCATCTGTGTGAAGTTCACAATAGAGTTCATACCTCTATAAAAATCTAATGATACTGCTGATCTCACAGGAGGCAGAGCTCAGGTTGTAATGTGAGAGACGGGGAGCAGCTGTGAATATGGAGGAAGCTTTGCTTTGCTCACAGGCCACTCATCTCTCGCACTGGTCTGCAGAACCCACGCATTAGAGGGTCAGCTCTCCACAGAAGGGTCCTTGCAGGCTGGATGTTGCATCTCCCTTGACTCAGGCCTAAGCCTATTACTCTTCAAGGTGTGTGGTCACCCTTCCAGATCCACCTATGCCCAGTGTCACTGAAAACCAGATGACACACAGGAAAAAAGTGTATAACCAGCAGATAGCACGAGTACTGGGATTCTGTAGAGGTGAGAAGTCCATCCAAAAGACCCTGTACTGCTGGAACAGACAGGTTGGCTGAATGAAATGAGACCATACCTCCTGTACTCCTCCAACTCCACCCCCAGACCTAGAGGACACAATCTTCACAGTACCAGGCAGAACTCTGGCTTCCACACAATGACAGAGACCCTGTGCTCATGGGTAATCACAGACATAACTCTCAGCCTATGTGAGCCCAGCAGAGCAGTGATGGTCACAGGAATAGTGCACTGGGTTGAATGGTGTCCCTAAAGTTCATGTCCATCAGATATCTTACAACGTGATTTCATTTGGAAACAGGATCATTTTGGAGGGAATCAGTTAAAATGACACACCGAAACCCAATGGCCCTAAACCCAATGGCCCCATAGTTCTTAATAAGAACATTTTGTGAAAACAGAAGCAGATATTAGAATCGTGTAGCTGCAAGCCATAGATTGCCGAGGCTTCCTGGAAACTACCAGAAGTCAAGGGAGAAGCACAGAACTTTTTCTCCCTCTGAGCCCCCAAAAGGGAACAACTTGATCACATCTTGATTTTAGAACTTCAAGGGGGATTTTTTTCTGTTTGAAAATCTCCGGTTCTCTTTACTTCATTAAGTCACCACTAGGAAGGTAAGTAATCAATTTCACTTCCTACTCCCTCAAACCCTAATGATGCAATGTCCTCAGAACCTTGGCGTCATCTGAGACTAATTCTGACAATTATTTCCTAGGTAAATCTATCATAATGGTTCCATTCAAAAATTTCCCTACAACAACACATTCTTTCATGTAATTCTTGAAGAATGGTAAAGTGGACAAATATCTCCAGTATCCCAAATCTGTGGATACAGAAAAGACTTTTGAAACCAACCTGAGATTTAATGGGAAAAAGATCTACATCCTGAATCCTGCTGTGACCCTGCCTACGTCCCTCTCTGCCAAGTGCTTCTGCAGCACTCCAGGCAAGGTAAGGTCCCACCCATATGCCTTTCAAAACAGTGCACATTCTGGCTGCTTACTGGGGTTCCAGCTGAGTTGATATGGGATCACTAGTTTGAAGCAAGGTTGACTCCACGCCAAATCTTTAGCAGAGCCACACTGAGTCCTGTGCCTTCTCAACCTTCTTTTTGGTACTACTGTACACTAAGAAGAAAAGTAGCATAAAGACTGAAAACTTTTCTTCTCTTTTAGTTTAAACCTAAGCAGTCAATCTGGGCAATAAATGATTACTGATGTCACCTCCCCCATCTTCATGGGAGGAGAACCGGGTATCCCCTCAGGAGCTGGCCAAATCCCTGCTCCATTCGGGTTCCAGCAGCTTGTCCTCTACACCCCCATTCCCTGGCTTTCATATGCTACTGGGATAACAGTATGTGAATCCCAGACTTTGCAGACAAACAGAAATCTTTTTCTTCCTAGATCTTTCATCAGCTGCATACGTGATATCAAAGCCCCAGTTGTAGGCCCTTGATCCTAAATGAAACATTGAGACTTGTGTGGTCATTGACCTTCACAGACACACCAAAACTCTCACATAAAAGAGGGTCACAACACCAAAGAGCAAGATGTCTTGCTCATTATTCTCATCATCTGAGTTCACCTTGAGGAATGGGCATTGCCTACAAAGTTGCAGACGGGAGATCTGACTTAGGAGAGCAGGCAGCATCAGAAGCCACCCACCGCGATTTTCTCTCTGGCTTAAAAAGGGAAGAGATTCAAGGAACTTTGGTACACTCCACCAGCCAGCCACTCAGTCCTGATAGGACCAAAGTCATTGGAGCAATAAACAGATTCTAGGTTTTAAAGCTAACGGAGACAGAAGGGACCCTCTCAGAGCTGCTTGGTGGTCATCACTTTGAATGAGGGTTGCCTGTCAAAGGGGCAAAGACAGAAAAAGAAAATGTGCCTAACACTCATTTGGTTTTCTACTGCCAGCATTCCTCCCCGTGGGGGAAGCAGATCAGAGGCAAGACTGCCCCACATAGACCTCTTTCTCCAGGTTAGCCCAGGAACTTTTGGAAAGAGCTCTGAATTTCATGATTCTTATTTCTTCTCTCCCCCATACATGCAGCATGGTGGCGTCTAGGATAGTGTCAGCCCACGTGTATATTGGGGAGACCTTGTGGTCATCCCTACTTTCTGCCACACATGGGTGTCCCTCAACTGGTGGTTGTGGATGTGCATTCATCTGCTTTCCTAAAGTCCCTGCTCAAGTTTCTTTATCTCACCTCAACTCCAGGTGCCCACTGACTGATGCTCTTTCCATATCTCCAGGGCATTACCACATCAGGGTCCCTCGTGAGCAAACTTTTTCAACCATATTAGTCCGGCTGTATGGACCATGTTGCTGAGCTCCTATATCCTAAAACCTTCTTTAGGGAGGGTCAGTATTAGAATGTCACTCAGTCCCCATGTCCCAGCACACTGTCATACTTGCATGCTAGGTCCATGGAGGGAAAGAAGCTACTAGAATCCTGGTATCTGACACGCTCACCTCTCTAGATCTGCCTTCTCCAAACCTGTCCAGAAGAGAAGCCTGTCTTTGCTTCCTGGTGGTAAAGAATGTCAGTACCTGGCATGCTTGAAGTGACTCAGTCCCAGGCTTGTAGTGAACTCCAGAATCTAATCCAGCAGGCAGCCTTTCTCATGGAGACTAGAGGAATTTAGTAAATCCTTCTACTTCCAATCACAACCTTTGCTTGCTAGGGACTCATAAATCGTAAGTGCCAGTCAAAACTGAAAAATGACTTTGTTTTCCTAGTTAGCTGGTCTCCTCCTGCCCATTCTTTGGAGCCCTAGCACTCCCTGCTTCAATAGGCAAAGAATTTAAGAACAAGAGTATTTACAAGTTACTAAAATACATTTTAAAATAATGTCTGGCATTATCTCCTGAGTCAGGTGAAGCATTAACATGCTTCATTCCTGTTTTATACCCTTAGTCAAAACTGAGGGTCTGTGAGGAGCCATAATTCAGCCACTAAACATCTCCTAGATGCGTGTCATAGATTTGTCAGAAAAAGGATGGGTAAGGGGAAAAGAAATAGGGATAGAGGACTTCACTCTACCCAGAAACATTTAGCACTTTGGAAATGCACATAGGCTATGGTTTTTGAGTCCAGATGACCACAGTCAATAGTTTGCTGTGTGCTGTCTCTGCCTGTACAAACGTGGCTGAGGAGCTGTCCTGGTACTTCAGAGCTGTGAGTGCAGGCCAGGTGTCCCACCAGCATTGCTGCATGCACAGGGCCTAGGTCGTCTCAGGTGAGCTGTGTGTCCCTAATATGAGCCCAAGGTTTAAGGAAGGAGGAACATAGACCCAGCAATTTTATGAGTGAACAGGTTCATAGCAGCACCAAATTTTCAGGCATGAGAAATATATTCAAAAAGTTAAATGTGAAAGATTAAAAAAAAAAAGGCCAAGTGGTAAAAAACAAATGTGTTGTACAAGATTAAGAACTGTAGTTTTTAAGTGCACACGTTAACACACGCAGAAGACATCACATTAGACAACACATTTGGCATGTTGCTTTACTGAGAATTTGTTATGTAAATGATTTCTAGTGATGTTCACACCTACAGACCATGGAACACTTTAATTATTTCTGCCATCATTTTCTTCTTGCTAACTGAAGTTTCCTTCTTGCTTGTTGAGGTTTCCCATATAATAGAAGATTTTGAAGTGGATTTACTTTGATAGTAATAGTATTTTTGTTGTATTGGGTCCTTAGAATATCACTTTTCAACAGTGAAAACCAGCTCTGATTTCTGTGAACAAGAATTTCTCATCTCTCTAAACTATTACCAAGGTCTGGTGGCTGTGCATCTGTGGAAATGCAGTGTCTTCCATAAAGTATTTGGCATTTGTGAAGTTCTAAGCCAGAGGGGGTTAAACTAGACAAAGCTACTTGTCCTTTTCAACAAAACAAAAGCCCAGGAGGTCTGAAAATGTAATCTGCAGCTCCCGTTCGGCCACGTTGCTGCCAGCGGTGGCGTCTCCCACTGAGTGCAGCCAGCCAGTTTCTTTGATTCTCAGAACTCACAAAGCTAAAACTAAAAATATTCTTCATCTGCTAAATATCCGTAGGTAGCCTCTTACTTTCTTCTTCTTTTTTTCCCTCATTTTTCCTTTTCTGTTGCTGTTGTTGTTGTTCTTGTTCTTGTTGTTGGCGTTAGCCAGTAAAGAAAAGAAATTATTGGTGTATTTGATTCTGTAGATTTGGGGCATCCTGGTGGGAGGGATAAGGGAGCTGTGACCAAAAACACCAGCTACTTGCAAAAAGGGAAGGTTGGACTCTGACCACCTGAAAAGGTTTGGGTCCACAGGGCTCCTGAGGTGCTATTTCCTCCCCTGCCAGCTTCCCTGGCCAGCCTGTCTCTTTCCCATGAGCTGTGCCTTTAGTGCGCGGTGCCATTGCAGATTCCTCCTGGAGACTCAAAATGTCCTGCAATTTTTGGTGAGGTCAAAGTTAGTGAGCACCTCCCCTGCTGATGTGGAGCCCCAACCACACTCCTCTCTGCCATCTCCTCTGTGTAAGTGTGGAAGGTCATGCTCTCTGGGCCTTTGAGAGTCATTGCTGCCAGGAACACGTGTGGTGCTGGCCCCAACTCCTAATAATTAGGAGAGCAATTCTGTGACCCCCCTGGTCCACCAAACAGGGTCAGAGGCTGTGTCTTAACCCTGGTAGAACTGAATCTCCTTTCTGCGAATACGATGCCCCATGCCTGCCTCAGGGTCACCAGCTTTCAATCTTGACACCTTTTGGTCCCTACTTTGCCTCTGGTGTTGCTCTTTAGGGCAACCCATCTCCTTCTTCATGCCCAAGATCTCTGCATGGTACAGGCACTCTACCAGCAGCAGTGGTGTTTCTGCCCAGGAAGCCAAATTAATTAGTCACCAATTAGTGGCAAAAAGCAAGCCCCTCACTCCAGCCTTAGCATCTGTGTTTTCTTCTCTTGTGACCATGCTTGACTGTGAAAATCAGAAGCCAGGCAATCCAGTGGGGGTCATGGATGACAGGAGCCTTTCCAGAGGGCTCTGGGCTACAGGACTCATGTTTCTGCTCATTGCATCACTCCCAAGGCCATTTAGGTTCCCTTCAAAAACACAGTGGTTGCTTCCTGTGGCTAAGCTTTCTGTCATCTTTGATGAGGACAGTTCTGACCTATGGGCAATCACCCTTTTGTTCCTTAGAAGCGTTTCTAAGGTTGTGGCCCACTGCCAGTTGAGTTTACCACTTTACTACAAATCATCTAGGCTATCGAGGTACCAGGATGACCTTGTCCAAGACTGGGATCCCCGATCAGACAAGAAACCTAATTCACAGGCTGGGATTCAGGGGCCCCTGAAGACTCACTGCAAGGACCACATTAAGGAAATGTTCCCATGTCAGTTCAGTGCCCCCTCTCACCCCGGGGAAGACTACAAATGCTAAGTCTTCCCCAGGCAGGGCAAAGCCAGCTTGGCTGATGGAATCCAAATGAGCCCAGTATTGCTTACCTTGAGCATGTGTCCTGATGGTTGTTGGAGATTTAAGGCGTAAGACGGAAAGACCCCCAAGCTATACCCCAACAATGCCAGGATGCAGGGCCACGGGAAGCCCCACAACAAAAGGCAAACCAGTTCCCTGCCTGGGTGCAGTTTGTTTTGGGTAAAAGGAAACAATAGCCTTTTTTTCTCCCTGAATTGTTGTAGTCAAGTAAAGGTTATTTCTGGAATCACATAGAAAGTAGTGGTTAAGAATTTGTGGGACGTTTGGAAATGACTTAATAAATTTTGATGCAGCAAACTGTATCACTCTCAACAGTTTATGTTAGGATACAGACCTGCGAAGAACAAAGAGTCTTTCACCGTGAACTGTACCCAGATGGATGCTTCTGAGAATACCCACATCTGGGTTGGGTGAGTTGAGTGTCAGAAGTTGGTCGTGATGGTTAGATTCCATAGGGAGAGAAACCAAGTTATTGCAACTTTATACTCATTCAGATGAAAGACCATAATAATAATGGCTTACTGTAAAATGAAAACAACACTAATGATTGCATTCATTAGCAAAATGATATTTGCTGGACTAGCATTAGCAGTTATCGAATTGCAGGTGATAATAGGAATGTGAAATTAATTTCATTGAAGGAATTGAAGAATGATTTATTTACAATGAATATCCATTCTGTGTGAAACTTCACTGACTCTGTTAAAAATAGCTGCATCCTTCTTAGAGTGTGCAGCTTAATACAGCAGTTCAAAATTTATTTTTTTTTAAAATATATACTTTATTTTTATCTACAACAGAGTGGACACAGGGGTGTCACCTCAAGTCATGAGGATATTTTGTTCAAGCAGGAGAACGACTGTTTAACTTAGTTGATATAGTGGTACTACCTAATTGCGCTTTTTTTATTGGTAAGGGTATAATTTACAAAAAAAGAAGGGGCAACAGTCAAGTGTAAAATGCAATGAATTTCATCTACACATACACCTGTGTAATCACAATCCAGGTCAACATATCATTTTCCAACCCCTACAGAGTCCCCTTTCTGTCCTCTCGATTGCTGCACCCAGGGAGCCACTATTCTGACTTCAACACTGTAAGTTGGATTTTTCTGGGGTTGAACTTTAACTAATGGAATCATCCCATGCAGAATCTTTCCTGTCTGGCTCTCCTCCCTCACCATAGCACTTTTGGGATATCGCCAGGTTTTGTTACGTACCAATATTTCGTTCCTTTTTATTGTCCCATTTCAATCTTTTAATAGTTTGCTCTGATTCAGTATATGGTAGAAGTTATGACTACTGGTCACTGAGTAATCTAAATTGAGCTGGTTCATGCTGATAAAATCCTGTCCATGAGGCAGGCTGTCTTGTGGCTTGAAAGGATCAGAAGACAGCGGATCAAAACATGATTACAGTGGGGAGACCGGCGCTGAAACCCACAGTGGTCCCAACTTTGGGGCCATGGGACAGATGAGTTGGTGGCAGGCCCTAGGGACTCCAAGAGTCAATTTCCAGGTAAAGTATCAGAGTGCATATTGTGCTGGACCTTCTTATTTTTGAGTTCTGCATACTTACTATTGGTTTTCTTTTTAAGATCATTTCCAAGCTCTGGCAGCAAAATCTAACATTCGTTTCTTCTACAAACTGATGCTGTTCTTATGCTTGGACCCTGGATACTGCGCAAACACACAAGAAAAGCCACTGTTCTGCTCCCTGATATGGTTCCCTGTCTTTTCGAAGCACCTATTATTTCACTAGAGTCCTCTTGGGACTTGAGTTCTGGCTTTCTTCTCTTCTGTATTTATTCATCAATTAGCTAGAAAAATGGGAAATTGTCCCCCTTTCTTATTCATTGTTTTTAAAGTGTTCAGCTGACTATCTAAATAAATAGTGCTCTTAAAATATTTCCTCTCAAGTAGAATTGCTAACCCTACCTTATATTTTTGCTAAAATAGTACAGAATCCGTCTCCCACTGATAAGTCCTTTTTAATTTCGCCATTGCAGTGACTGACTGAGAATTCATAAAGACTCAAATCCCAAGTCCATTCTCATTTCCAGAGGGAAATGCAAGGGGGGAAACGCCTGCTTGCCCCACAGTGAACAGGTGCAGACAGCTTTGAAGAACTGCCCATCAAGAATCAGGTGCAGTCCAGGGCAACTGTTAACATGGGAAAGTCAGTTGAAAATTATCTGGCCAGTTAAAAATCTTAAGGGGAAAAGGGCTCAAGAATGTGTCCCATGAATTTCTCTCCCATCAAGAGAGATGTTGCAGTGGTAAAATATACCTGTCATAAAAATAAAGCACTGTCATATTTAATATATGACTTATGACTGAGAAAGATGATGAATGTTTAAGCTTTTAAAATCTTCTTATAGTAAAAAGCATATCACAAGCTGGACATGGTGGCACATGCCTGTAATCCCAGCACTCAGGAGGCTGAGGCAGGAGGATTGTTGGGCCACAAAGTGAGATCAAGGTCAGCCTAAATTGCAATAGTGAGACCTTGTCTCAAAAAGACGAAAACAAAAAACAAAAATTAAAAACAAGCACATTACAATTAATGCCCCTCAAAACACCCTCCTTCCTTTCCAACATGTGTATCCTATTATTCTTGCCACTTTGGTCTTTAGTTGTATTGCCATGTCTGCTTCAATGTCATAAATACAATCAAACTGTTCATCTTTCATAGTTATTTTGATTTGGGAGAAGAACAAGAAAACACACAGTACCAGATTCAGTAATAAGGTGTATGGGGGCACACTGCAATGTTTGTACCTGCGTGTCTGTCCTTGGATGGCACTGGGCAGCCACATTTGCCATTTTTTTTAACCACATCTTGTAAAGAATTGTAAGAGCAGTTCCAAAACTTCAAGATGTGGTTTTTTTTTATGCAATGGAGTACTACTATGCCATAAAGAAGGATAAGCTTGAGACTTTTCTAGCTAAATGGATATACCTTGAGGTTAGACTCTTAAGTGAAATAAATTGGACACATGTAAATACCACATTGTTTCTCTGGTGTTAAAAATCAAAAGTGTAAGTAAGGACCAAAATGTATAATGGATATTGTGGAATAAAAGGAAAATTTTCAAATGGGAAGGTTGTGGGGAGAAGGATTGGAAAAGAAAAAAAAATATGAGAAAAGAAGGAAAAAATGAAAATGAAGCTTTCGTAAATAAGGAGGGGAAGAGGGATTGAAGGGAGGGTAGGGGAATGAGAAAAAAGAGAATTAAGTTATATCATGTGTAGGTAAAAATGCCCCATGATGGATGTGATCATTATGTACACCTGGGTATACTCCCAGAAGAATTAATAACATCATACCACAGTGATAAATGTGCACCCTAAACAATTCGTAGTAACTGAATCTTGGAAACAACACAAATACCCATCAACTGAGGAATGGATAAAAAAGATGTGGCCTTTTCATACAATGGAGTACTACTCAGTCCTAAAAAAGGATAAACTGGAGACTTCTACAGGTAAATGGATGCAACTTGCAACCATACTCATAAGTGAAGTAAATCAGACTCACATGTGTAAACATCATATTGGCTCCCTGGTGTAAGAAACTGAAAGGGTAAATAAGGACCAAAATGTACAATAGATACTGTGAAATGAGAGGAAGTTGTTCAAAAGGAAAGAGGAACTATGGTGGGGGAAAGGGGAAAGGGAAAACAATATAAGAGAGTGATACTACTAATTTCTCTTAGTTCATTGAAAACATTTTTATGCTCATATCTTGTACTATGAGTAACTACTTCAAAGGTAACAATAAGCAATGTGTTAACTATTGTTATTCTCCTATTATTTTGTTGTAAAATTTTGTTTTACTTTTTCTATAAAATAAAGAAATTAAAAATAAAAATAAAATGTACCAGTGAACTTAATTAATAAAAAAAAACTTCTTCAGAAAGTTGTAACAATGGTGGGATAAGTATTTTTGAAGCAAGGGGGGGTGTGTTTTGGGAGGATTAATGACAAAGTGCCTTTTCCTATGCTAAGTTTTAAAAATGTAAACATTCATCATAGTTTTCAGTCAGACCTTGTACAGCATTTCTTAATTCGTGGTTATAGTAAAAATCAAAGAGAGGAAAGGCTACCTTCTGAAATGAGATTATTTGTGTTTACCACAAAAGAAGAGTCCCTGTTACCCCGTTAGCATTGTGGAAGAACGTTTTCTGAAAGGCACCCTTTGGTGGCGAGCAGGGTGGCATCTAGCAGCCAGCCAGAGTGAAGAACAGCTTGTTATGGCGTCATGGGGGCACCCCTGTGAGGAGCTTAGATAGCAGTGGAAGTGCAGCCCTTGGAGATCAGGGAGTCTAACAAGGGAGGGAACAGGTGCAGACCGCCAAAGGTGAGGCCCCCATGGCCACACAAGTTCTCTTCTCCTCTAGAAGCTTCTCTCTATTGTGAATTTTGTCTTCAGTCAACTCTTTTACACAAGAAACCAAGAAAGATGGAGATATGCAAATGCTCTATTACCTATAGAGTGGTATCTCCATTCACAAACACCATCCTTTCTTGATTCTGGTTGAAAACTGAATTGGTCACAAACTGAATCAAATTTCTCCATAGGGTCAACATGGAACCTAACCATTGAATTTGATTTGGTTCATAACCAATTTAGTCTGCCAGAAGAATCATGGAAAACCTTAACTTCATGGACTGAGGTCCCACTGTACGTATAACTATTTGGGAGCAGGGTCTTTTCTGATGTGATTAAGTAGAGATCATCCTTGATTTAAACTGCACCTTTGACAGTGATTTAAAACTTATAATGGTGTTCTTACAAGAAAAAAGAGATAGATTAGGGGCACAAGAACACACAGAGGGCAAGGCCACGTGGTGATGGAGGCAGAGATTGGGGTTGCATGACCACAAGCCAAGAAACACCAAAGGCCACAAGAATGCATCAGAAGCTGAGAGAGTGGCATGGAGTGCATTATTCCTCAGCCTGCAGAAAGAGCCAACCTTGCTGCACCTGGATTTAGACTTCTGGTCTCCAGAATTTGGAGAGAAGAAATCTCTCTTTTTAAAGTCGTTCAGTTTGTGATTATTTGCTATGCAGCCGCAAGAAACTAATACACTTAATGCCTCAGGCCAATGGTGGAACTACGGTTTCTGGATCTAATGGGCACCATGGTCCAGCTGACAATGAGCCCAGCATGGCCACAGCCTCTTCTAACACCTGCTTGTGTTTGTTGTGCAGACTTGGACCACTGCACTTAGGGCAACGAAGGCTAGATCGGGAAAACGGGCTGGAGAGAGCTGGATAGCTATTATCTCTGTGGACAGACACGAGCCGGGTCTGTTTTTTAAAGTCCTAACAGTAGTGAACACATTCAGGTCACTAGCACAGGGGAAATGGGAGGGCAGGGAACATTTGCATATTAAGGATTGAATGATCATTGTGTCAGTATTTTTCATATATTATCATATTTTATCCTCATGATAAACCTAGAAAGGCCATTGCTATTTGTTCCACGTTAAAAATGAAAGAGCAGAGCTTGGAGAACTGAGGTCATTGGCTAAGATTCTGGCAGCTAAGCAGGGTAGGCCAGCACCTGAGCAGCAGGTGACATGCTTAAGAGACGGGAGCCCACGGTGTCACTGTGCAGCCTCATTCTGCTGGGCTGAGGTCCTCTCTGGTTTGTGCTCAGTCTCAGCTCGGGTGGTTCAGAGTTTACTTCTTCCCCACGTTGGGCTGCAAGCTATGAAGAATGACAACAAAATGAGCAACACAGAAAATGGATGGATTGAGGGATGGTGACTGAAAAACCCTTCAGTTGCTTCTATTAACATTTGCAAATGGATTCTTTCAGATCACTGGGAAAATAATCACACCCTCGTGTGGGATAAATGTCATTCAATCTTGCATTCTTAAAAACGTTCTAAGCACAACTCTTAGAGATATTGGTAAGTCTCTTCAAGGGTCAGTTGGACGTGCCTTGTGTATCATGTCTCCAGCCAAGGATCTGCATCCATAGATGGCAGGAAAAGCAGCCACTTCATGCTCCATGGCAGGGAACTCATAAGTGGAACAAGTGTCTGCTTTTTCACACATAGACAGAGTTAATCAAAATGTGTGTGTAAGCTGGGTGTGGTGGCACACCCCTGTAATCCCAGCACTCAGGAGGCTGAGGCAGGAGGATCGTTGTGAGTTTGAGACCAGCCTGGGCTACAAAGTGAGTTCAAGGCCAGCCTGAACTAACATAGTGAGACCCTGTCTCAAAAATTAGGGCTGAGGATTTAGCTCAGTGGCATAAGTGCCTGCCTGGCAGGCATGAGGTTATAAATTCAAGTCCCCCCCCCAAAAAAAAAAAGTGTATATATTTTCAGTTTTGATTTACTTAATCCAGTTTTAAGAGGAGGGAAAAAGAAAAGCTGCAGAAAGATAAAGAGCAGAGGCTGTTCACAAGCATCATCACAGGACCACTAGAGAGAGGTCACTAGTAAGTGTCTGGCCTCAGCTCCAGGGCAGAACACGGACACGATCAATCTGAGCAAGTTGGCTGAGCACCCAGGGCTGGGAACTAGCCTGTGAGTCTGATACACAGCTCAAGTCAGGGAAGCAGAGAACTTTAAAGAAAGAGAGGCAGACGTGAACAAGTGACATGTTGTCGGCTAACTGCTCTGGAACAGTATGTTACAATAATCAAGACTGCGTAAGCTGTGCGGACCAGCACAAGGTTAGAAAACAGTTTAATTGTGAACACTGCACATACATGGGTACAGTTCCAGGTAAGCCCCGGAAGCCAGATGGAAAAGTGACTCTGATGATCCCAAGACAACTCAAAGGGGAACTTTTTCCATGATTCAAGTCAGTATCAAGGCAGGCTTGATTGGATCAGTTTACAGCTTCTAGAACTTTCCACTGGTCACTTCTTACTCCCTGGAGAGTTTAATTGTAGGATTCATTAAACCCTGAATCTAAGATGAAAGGTGCCATTGATTGAGTTTCAGAATAAGTCAGTGCATTAATATTTTATTAATAATGATTAAAATCTGCTTAGACAACCTGGTTATAGAAGGCATAGCCATATACCAGGCAATAAAGTGAGAAATTACTAAGTCAGACTGAATATTAAGGAATAAAGTCTCTAATAACCTGAAAATCTTACAAGGACTTCAAGTAGGGGAACCTGGGTCCCTGTTTCTGGTACAGTGAGACCAACTCTCCCAAGCTCTGCACGGAAGTTCCTAGGAGCCAGCCGCCTCTCCGTCTCCCTGGTGCTGCTGCCTCCCAGCTCTCACAGTGCCAGTCCCATACCAGCTCGCCTGAGACTGCTATGGAGCTCCTGAGACTCCATCACTAACCTGCCTGCATTTCCTTTGCTGCAGCCACAGGAAAACTCATTCCAATGAAACGAGAGTCATGGTTTGACTTCCACCCACAACGTGCTCCTGCCTCCACCTCGTCTTTCCCAGACCTGACCACATCTTCCTGTTCTTGCTGGCCTGACTCACTAGCCAAGGTCTGCATTTGTGCATTAGAACTGGAAATGTGAGCAACACACCAGCAGCTAAAAGCCTGCCTTTGAAATGCTTCCAGGCTGGCCAGTGGAGGAAATATCAGATTTTTCATCAGAAACCTGTTTTCATGCACTATGAAATTCAAGTCAAAAACTGGACTCCCAAGGATTTAGAAATATCTAACCATCCGAGGCACTGGCAGTTAGTAAACTCCAGGTCAATCCCCAAATCCTGAGGCCACCCACTCCCCCAAGTGGCACATTTGCCAGGCATTTCATAAAGTAACTGTTACTGGTTTTAGTCTAAGCATCAAGAATAAAGGTACAAACCACAAACTCAGAAAAGTAAAAACTACATCTACAATCAGGAAGCTGGCTTCAGTGTTTCCTTGAAACACTGTATCCCTGGGTTTAAAAACAAAATACTTGTACAACCTTCTCTGCATCTCAAAGTTACATAGCACGCTTCAAGGACCACTGGGTCTTAATGGAAAAATAGGCAACCACAGTTACAGAAATTCCTGTCATCAGAGGCAGCCCGACCCTGGACTCACTCGGGGCCTCACTATGGGCATCTGGGATCCACGCTAGGCCCACGTGCTGCTCTCTAAGAGGCCTCCTCTCCCTGGGACCCATGGTTGCTGTCACTTTCCCTTTGCTCTTGTTGTCACTAACTTTGCTTAATGACCCTGTTCTCTGGGACTTTCCATCTCTCCAGTGGAGAAACGGGCCCAGCTCTCCACGGCTGGAGTTGGGGGAGTTTGCTCTCTAGCTAAGACCCCAGAGTGCGGGGGCAGAACCACGTGGGCTGTGATGGGACTGAATGTTCAGTACATTTTTTCCCTAAATGGATGTTCAATATTTTAAGTGGCACATCAGTTACTCTGGGGTGTTCTTATCCAGTTCACTCCATCAGCTTCAATAAATGCCAAATTAAAAAAGAAAAATGAAAGGGGGAACAAGAAGAAGAAAGAAAGAAAGAAATAGCATGCTCTTTTATGTGTGTGTGTGTGTGTTTGTGTGTGTGTGTGTGTGCATCTGTGTGTCTGAGAATTCAAAATTCCAAATGAAAAACATGGAGAATTTAAAAAGCAGGAGACAGAAGGCAAGTAAGTAAGGCGAAGGCCAACAGGACTAGCCCTGCATGCTGACACCCTACCTAGCCTTTCTGGCCATTAGAGGCCCAAGGAAGAGAATCTCCTTGCCTTGTTGCCCTCCATCCTCCAGCTTTACCTTCATCTTTTCTTTCCTTTTCTGTCTTTTTTTTCTTTTACCAGTACTGAGGCCCAAATTCAAGGGAACTCTACTCCAAGGTTCCTTCTTTTTGAGGCAGTTAGACCTTGAACTTCTGATCCTCCCGCCTAAGTCTCCGGTGTAGCTGGGATTACAAGTGCATGCTTTACATGGCAAAAGGAACATTTGAGGGGAGATGAAGTTCAGTATATTGAGGTAGAGGGCTATTCTGGATAATCCAGACAAGTCCGAAGTCATCATCACAAGGAGTCTTACAGGACAGAGGCTGGAGGGCCAGAGTCACAGTGTGAACAGCTTCCTGAAGAAGCTGGAGAAGAAAGGGAAAGTTTCCTTTCCTGAATTCTATGGACAGAACATGATCCTGCTGACACATTGACTTTAATCAAGTAAGACCAGTCTTCAACTTTGTCCTCCAGAATCGTAAGATGATACTGTGGTTTTGTTTTGTTTTGTTTTGTTTTGTTTTGTTTTGTACCAGGAATCAAATTCACTATCTTGCTTTTGCCAGGCAGTTGTTGTGCTGCTGAGCTATATCCCTGACCCAACAGTGCATTGTTTTAAGCCACTACTTTTGTAGTCTCTGTGTGTGTATGTGCATGTGTATGTGCATGCATGTGTGTGTGTGGTAATGGGAATTGAACCTAGGGGTCTTCTCACAGAGCTACATCTCCAGTCCTTTTTAATTTATTTTTTAAATTTGAGACAAAACCTTACTAAGTCACTAAGTTGCCAGGTTAGGCTCAAATTTATAATCCTCCTGCCTCGGCCTCCCAGAGTGCTGCAATTACAGGTGTACACCACTGTGTATGTCTCTGTGCTCTGCTCTAAGCTGTATGTTTGTCATGAATGCCAGAGGCAAGCAGAGATACCCAGGACCCCAAGGTGAAGTCTGAAATGGACAGTTCTGAGGTAGAGTGACCAGGTAGGGGTATAATCTGATTGAAACTGCTCCCAAAACAAGGATGGGCACAGTTTCCCTTGATAGGTTAGCCTGGTTACCACCCTGCTGGAAGTCCCAGAAACTCCTGTGCCCTCAGGGAACTTTGCTTCTGGACTGGAGAAAAGTCTGACGTGTGCAAACAA
>RJWM01030220.1:0-23630 GCA_004363535.1 Dasyprocta punctata
GCGCTTAAGGCACTGAGCCAAACTCCCAGCCCTGGTTTTTTGAGGCAGGGTCGCACTATGTAGCTCAGGCCGGCCTTGCGCTCGCGTTGTAGCCCAAGCCGGCCTCGAACTCACAACGCTCCGCCTACCTCAGCCTCCTGAGTGCTGGGATTAAAGGCGTGCGCCACCACGCCCGGCTTGACATTTGCACTTTCTATAGAATGAAATGCAAAAGGCCTCATTTGCTAGGGCCAGAAATAATTTAATTGCTTACTTATGCATTCATTTGTTATAAGATTTTGAATAAAAACGAGAATTACAACATGTAATGATTGATTCATTGCGTCAACCTGAGAAGTTTAGAAACTTAACTAAGTAATTCAGAAGTTCTACATCCTGGGATGTAGAGGACATGACCCAAGGCAGCTGTTTACTGTCCAGGATTTTGTAATGGTTGTGATTCATTGTGTTAAATTGAGAAGTTTAGAAGTTTAACAAAGTAACTCAGCAGGGAGGCCAGAGTCCTCACTTTTAAACATCCTGAACCTGTGAAAGAGTAGGGTAGAGAGATGGTGTGAGGGCTACACCCACCCCAGGGAGGGTAGCTTGTTTACAATAGAAGGGAGGAAAACAGGTTTGCTTTCTCCTCCCTTTTTGCTCTTGTTACTTTTGCTGTCTTCTGCCACTTGACCTGTTGCCCCTCTGCTATACTACCCTGCTTTGGAAGTAGGACTGAAACCTCTACAAATTGTGAACTAAATAAATCTTTCCCACTTTAACTGTGGGTGTCATGTATTTTGTTCCAGCAACAAGAGAAAAGTAACCAAAATGTGATAGTAGACCTGTCCGTGCAGTAATATATATTCATTTACTGAATGAATATTGAGTACTGCCTATATGTCAGACCCAGTGCTGAGCTCTGGAGGATTCATAATTCTCAAGACAATGCTTGTCCTTAGGGAAGAAGGCAAAATAGGTGAGGTCATTGGATGCCCATACTCCAAAGTCTAGAGGCAGCAGAGGGCAGGCCTTCTTTCCTTGTCAGATGCTGATGTGCAGAGGGAAGTTAGTAGGGACTGGGTGGTCAGGGGAGTTAGGTTCAATTAAGATGGCTCTTTCTAATATAGGACAGCTTAGACCTTTTCCAGAAACTCACAGAAGTTTCTGAAGAAAGGAGATGCCATGATCAGACACTTCTGGCTAAAATAGGGAGGTTGGATGGGATGCGAACAAAAATAGAAGTAGAAAAAGTGGAGTAACAGACTATTGCAAGAATCTAGATAAAGGTAATGGTGGTGTGAACTGAGGCAGGACAGTAAAGGAGAGGAAATAGCTACTGTAATAATCTCTTACATTGAGGCTCCTTTTCAGCTCCTACTGTGCTTTTGGAAACATTATCTGATTTTATTTCTGTGTTAATTCTATAAATAAAAGACTTTCATGCTTCACTTGTCAATAAGGAAGTCGCAGCTTGTGAAGGTTAAGGGAAAGACCCAGAGTTCATGGTTGAGTCAGGTGTCGAGTTCACACTACATATTCAGGTAGTAGCTGGGGACTAAATTCACTTCACTGACACAGTGATACCTCCTTGAGTGAAGAGAAATGTATCCAAGTGACTTCACCAGCCTTTCTACTCTTCACCTGTATTCTTTTGCTTATCATCCCAATTCCTCCAGGTCTTATAGTCTTTATCTTGTTGATGAGGGGACTATGGCCTCAAAAAGTTTCAGTGACTTACCCAAGGTCACAGACAGCAGGAGGGTCAGACCTTACATTCAAACCTAGCTCTTTGGACTCAACTTAAATTCTGTATCTTTGTATGATTTTAGAAGTCAAGAATGTGACAAAAAAAAATCCCCACATTTGTCATTATATTACATCTATCATGATTTAAGTTTAGCTGAAGTTTTTGATGTGTATCTACCCAACACACATTTATAGAGATAGGTGCTAAAATGAAAGCACAACCAATCCAATCAGTCATTATCTCATTAATTGAGAAATATACACTATGTATATCATCTTCAGATCAGGTTTACCATTTTCTCACCATGCCAGGCCATCACTTAAATGAATTTTGAATGGGGCAAGAGTTGGCTAGATGGGGAGGGGAGTCCAGCCCAGGTATAAGACAGGTGTGGCACACAAATGGTGTGATGTTTCCTTTGTGCATCAGAGAGCAGCGTAGAGCACAGCCAGAATGCCCCAGATTGGCTCTCACTGATGCGAGCTGGTCCAGGAGGCAGGAAGGATTGCCCTGAGTTCCTTTGCCTGTGTTCATTATTTTTACTAATTCCTCTCTCTGACCTTTCCTTCTTGGCATGTACCATGGACCCCAAACCCAAATGCCTACTGGCTAGTAATATTCAAAAGAGAAGCAGAAGAAGGGGATGGGATAGATTGAGAAGGAGCATGAGAAACTTTCTGAGCAGATGAATGTTCTATATCCTGTAGGGGTCTGAATTTATGAGTGTATGCATTCATTAATCACACAGAATGATAACATTTAAGATTTATGCATTTCACTATATATAAATCTCATCCCCAAAAAGGAATTATAAACAAACATAGAATTCTAGTGAATGATAGGAATACAAAGTGTCTAGCGGTTGATCATACTGAGGTTGATAACTCAATTTCCAATGCATCAGAAAGAGAACAGATGAGAGTGAAAGATGGAAAAGTGGCTGAATGGGCAATTAAGTGATAAAGAAAAATGTTAATCACGAAGTTTAGACACTCGGTGTTTGCTTTAGAATTCTTTCAACATTTCTATATATTTAAAATTGTGTGTAATGCAGAGGAGAAAAGTGATTAGGAAATCAGCACTAAAGCAGTAGGGAGTAGTGGGGCCTGCAATGAACTGGGGCCGTGGCTCTCTCCTTTTTGGTTCTTGTTATTTCCATGCATGATTATAGGTTCAGGATTAGCAGAACTGTCCATTTTTATGTGAGCTTTTCTGATTTTTAAGTATCAGAAAATAATTCACACCCATGGTTAAATAAAACTTATTTGCAGCTACTTCTGCCACAAACCAAGATGTTTCAGAGTATGTGCTTTGTCATCAGCCCATCTCCCACCTTAGCACTTAACATCCCGGACAGTGAGACACTGGGTAGGCATCTCACCTCTCAGAGCGTTCTCTACTTTATCCATAAAAGGGAGTTGGAAATAAAACCTGTATCCATGGACTGAAGGGAAACTCAAATATAATAGTAGCTTAGCACAATGTCTAGCATAGTGAGTGCTGCATACACGATAGCTATTGTCATTACTGGCTTTCTGGAAACCCTTTAGAGAAGGAGCTAAAGCAGTCTCAAGCTCCCTTGGCCACAGTGAGCCACTGTGTCTACTGTCCAATGTAAAAAATGGCATCCCATCCTTTACCAGGTGCCCCTGCCACTGGACTGCCTGGACAGAGCAGAGTGGACAGAGAGTGTTATGTAGTCGGCCAGTAGAAAGGGGGATCCGAGGATAAGGAGAAAAGGCAGCCTAGCTTTGCCCCCAGATAGCTACTGGACATCTGGCTGGCTGACCATTGAGGGAAGCATGGGCCATGAGAGGCCTCCGTAAGGATCTCTCCTCCCTCAGAACATTTACGAATTTCTATAATTTCCTTTAAATGATACTTCTAATTGTCTCAACTTTCTTTACTGTCCTCTTTCAGTCCTACAAGTTTAGTTTCAATATTTAGGGTTGTACCACTTACCTGCACTATGCAAATGGTTCAACCTACCTCACTTGAAGCCAACATCACCAGCCTGCTTTTTGAGCCATTAGTCTTGTGCCCAGAAGAAGAGACTGAAAAGCTGGCTTTCTGCAGTCATGCCCATGATTAGGCCTTGGAGACCTGGATTAATCCCATGTTGTTACAGTTTTTCCTTACTGGGGAGATAAACTGGCTGCCTCACATGTCACCAAGAAGCTCAGAGGAAAAGTAAAAGGATTAGACAAGAAGACCATTTCTGCAGGCTCAAATTTGTAAGTATCTCCCTGAGAAAGATGGTGGCCATGGGTATTAGAGATGGAAACACAAGTATCACAGAAGACATAAATGATTCCTTCACTCCACCTCTAATATCTTCTCCAAGCTACCCTCAGTAAAAACAAAACTGGAGGTAAAATTAGCGTGCTTGCATAATAGGCATAAGACAGTTCTTATGGCTGCTACTTCCACATAGCTAGTTACCTCAAAACCCTGCCTGCATGGAGATTCTAATGCCACCTCTGCCAAAAGACCCTTGCTGGGTTTTGAGATTAGGGTATGAATACTCTCCAAAGCCAAACATTTTCAAAATTGAAAAGACAATATTAAAGAGGAAATCTGATGGGCTTTTACCAGAATCATTTCACATCCTCTTAAGTTGTAGTTTATACAGATGCTTGTTTCACTCATTCATTTATTCATTTCCATTCAATAAACACATAGTGGTATCTCTGGTTAAAACGTTGCTGCTGAGGGCTGGGGATATAGCTCAGTGGCACAGGACCTGCCTGGCAAGTATGAGGTAGTGAGTTTGACTCCCAGTACAAAAAAAAAGAAAAAAAAAAGATGCTGATAGGGAAATGGATTCAAGAAGTATTTCACCTTACTCTTCATTATAAATCGAGTATCCCCTATCCAAAATTATTTTAGTCAATAGAATTTCAGATTTTTGATTCAATTTTTTGGATTTTGAAGTATTTTCATGCATAATAAGACATTTTTGGAATGAGATCCAAGTGTGCACACAAAAGTCATTTATGTTTAATACTACCTTGCACGCGTAGCCTAAAAGCAATTTTATGTGACTTTTAATAGTCTTATGCATGAAATAGAATTTCATGGTGTGGAATTCTCACTCAAGACAGAATGTCTTAGGTTTTGGAACACTTTGAATTTTGAATTTCCAGATTAGTGAAAAACAAAATGAAACAAATGTGATGACATGACAGAGGGTGTGTGGTAGCAGCACACACTCAGGGCAGATGCCGGGGAATGGTAAGGACTGTGGTGAGCTGGAGCACATGTTCCCCTCCACAGACAAGCAGCTGCTGCCCAGAGCCAAGCAGTTGGTGCCATTGGAATATTCAGTCCAGCTTTGCTAGAAATTTCGGTTGGTTTTACTTTTCCTCTAAGCAAATCAAAAATAGGAATTTTAATGTCAAATCTCATTTTCAGATTGGTAACTATTTTAAATTAAAATTTAGAAAAGAAAAAACTATGTTTGCCAAAATAAAGTATGGGCTGCCCGTGTGCAACTTGTGCAACTTGACACAGTTACACATCCAGTGGATGGTGGACTTGCATACTATTAGAGCCCTATTTGATTTTAGGGGGCCATATCTCCTAATTTTAATCCTCTTTCTGCTATAACTTATCATGGGGCCTTGGTTAGTTCTTTGTGCTTTTCCAGACCTTGAGGTTCCCATTTGTGAAGAAAGGTTTAGATTAGGCTGGTCTTTCCAGCTTTCCTAATCAAAAGGAACTATAAATGGCTCTTAAATATGTATGTGAAAAAACGCCCAGCCTCCTCAGTAGGTAAAGTAACCCATTCTACCCTGCAATGGAGATACTGAATGTGATAATGTGGAGAGTATACGGAGAGTAACAGTTTTGGTATATTGCTGGCAGAGACCTGACAATGTGGCAGTGCCAATCAAAACAGCAAATGCATGGGCTTTTGACTCACTCAGACTACTTTTGAAAATGTTTCTTAATTATGTGCACATGTGAAATAATGTTATGTACAAAAATCGCTTATTTTAGCGTTGTTTGTATTGGAAGAAGATCAGAAACAACCTAAATGTCCATCAAAAGAGGATGAGTTAAATAAACTACAATTATAAGCTATAATAATCTATAAAACAGATTGTTATACAGTCATTTTTAGTGAAGAAGGTAAATCTTCTGTTACATATTCTTATCACAAAAAAAAGACAAAGAGTATACTTTATCCAATGGTGCCCTGGAAAAATGTGTAAAAACTCATTCTCCAGCTGGGATTTGGGAGAACCTTGATTCTAGCATTTTTCTGTGGTATAAATACTTCCACCATGGCCAATTTGAAGCTATCAACAAGAAGTTACTGAGCTTGGACTTAAGAAGAGACACGTTTCTATTAATGCTAGTATATTACTACCTGAGACAATTAATATAGAAAAATCTCCAAGACACATTAAATGGAAAAAGGAAAATACAGAACAGTGTGCATAGTATGCCATCATTTATGTAAGTACAAGGGAGAAGAATAAAAATCGTATGTGTATATATATATATACTGGCACGTGTATTACAGGTCTCTCTGGATGAATAAACACACACAAGCATACACACACAGTCAGTAACTTTGGTTACAACTGGGAGTGGGGACTGAGTGTACTGGGGTACAAAGTGGGTAGAAACTCTTTACTATTATCAATGTATACCAGTGATGGCAAACCTTTTGGAGCATTCAATTATAGCAAACAGCCAGCTAGGACACCCATGCCATACATCCACTACCATTGATCTATATCATGCTGAGTACCAATGATAAGAATGTCTCCCATGCCTGGTGTGGTGGCACATACCTGAAACCCCAGCACTCAGGAGGCTGAGGCAGGAGGATCGTCACAAGTTTGAGACCAGCATGGGCTACATAGTGAGTTCAAGTTTAGCTTGAACTTCATAGTGAGAGCCTGTCTCAAAAAAACAAAAACCCACAAATAAATAAATAAATAAATAAATAATAATGTCTTTCATATTTAAGATTACATAAAAAATGTCAAGGATCATATGGAGAATTTATTCACCACTGATTCTCTGGCTTCTCTCAGATTAAGCAAACTTGGAAGACACTGCCTGGCCCAATGTTCCCATTTTACAAGGACATGAAAACCATGGCCATGGAAGAGAACCTGCCCAGAGCACCCAGCGAATCAGAGGCACAACCAGTGCTAACACCCAGCTCTCACACCCCAGACTTGAAACCCAAAAAGAGAAATGTGGCCCAAGCAGCCATGACCCAGTGAAATTCTACCCAACCAACACCACAGGAGCGCCCCCACACATGCACCCCCTCCTGCCTTCTGGTCTCCAACCCACATCACTGGCAACTGGGCTTAACCTGCTAGTCACTATCTAGTGGGTACTGGTTCACAGAGAAGGGCACTGACACAGACACCCCCGGCAATCCCTCTGCATGGCAGGGATCATGGCAGAGCAGCTTTTGTGTTAGTACTGACATGTGAAGTACCATCCATTTTCTCCCCAGGATCCATCGCCACCTGTCACTGCACAAAGTTCACAATGATGAGAGAGGTGCAGATGGAGAGAAGGCAGCAAAGGAAGAGAAAGAAAGAAAGAAAGAAAGAAAGAAAGAAAGAAAGAAAGAAAGAAAGAAAGAAAGAAAGAAAGAAAACCTATTTCTCCCCAGGTGCCTGCCACTGACACCTGACACGCTTGGCTGCCATTCAGTCCCTAGGTGTCTCCTGTATCACCACCATACCTGCCTTTTACACACATAATTAACTGTGTGTTTTCAAAAATGGCAAATCATGCCTTCATATAAAACAACAAATTCAGTCCCAAGACAAATTGAATCAAGTTCATGGGGTGTTTTTTTCACTTCAATTAACCCCAAGACTGGTGTAGATCAGAGGTGCAAATCTCCATGCGTTATGTGACCACAAACAGGGATGCAGCAGAATGTATACCCCAAATTATGTCTTTAAGTGCTCATTGGAGACACTTGTAATCATGTTTTATTACTGGTCTCCTCCCCAGCATAATGAACTTTGATGAAATAATGAAGCAGCCCTGGCGCCTGAGCAGTCGGGCTGGCAACCTCACCAGCTAAGACCTCCCATGAGTACAATAGCCCAAGCTGGGCGCCGGCTCCGGTGGCAGCAGGGCGGAAAAGCTGGCACTCCGCCCTCCACTCCCTGCCTCCCGGCTGCTGGGCCTGCTCCCCTGAGTCACAGAAGTGCCATGGCCAATTGGAAGTAAAGAGTAAGTGAGGAAAGCGGGGGTGCACCCAGTCACAGGACAGAAGTGCTGGACAAAAGTGGGCTGACCCATGTCTCACCATCCACTTTTGTTCAGATGGAGAAACTGAGGCCCAGAAAGAGGAAGTGACCACACCAAAACTACATGCATGCTGTATGTAGAAGGACAGTGAGCTAGGTTTCTTATCTCAAGTCCAAAGTGTTTCCATGAGTTCTGCAGGGTTCTCCTCACCAGTCATCTCCAAACCCCATAGAAGTTATGAATCTTAGACTCGAAAGCCCTATTTAGGTGCAGGTTCCATAGAGCTATTGGCAAAGCCAAGTATCTTCCCTAGTAATTCTGGAGATCAGCCGGATGTGGTTGAAAACTCAGAGATGGAAGTTTAAAGACCTTGCCAGATAAATGCTGGTTCTTCTCCCAACTCAAAGTGTGGGTGTGGCCCAGGAGCATAGGAATCACCTGGCACTGCTGGCATCGGAATTGCATTTCAACGTAATCTCCAATTTCAAAAGCATTGCTATATAACCCTGCAGGAGGAGTATATGCGTGGAAGATCCAACTCCATCATTATAGATAAACAGTGCCTTTCTGCAGAAGGCCTGGGTAATAATAACTTCCTCCATCAGCCGCCACATCCCCGTTGCAGTGCCCTTGAAGGAACTGGTATCATCCCCATTTTATAATTGAGGGAACTGACGTCCAAGAATCCCTCAGAACCTCCAAATTTGAGCTCATTTAACTTAGGTATTTTGTTTGCTTTAGCTTTCTTCCTAAGCCCCCTTCTCTGTTGTGTGTGGGTGTGTACAGGAGGAGATGACCCACAGATAATCTCTGCTACAAATTGTTACGCTTCCTCAGTAACTTGTTGAGAGAAAATCTGAAGTCACCTTGGTGTCCAGGTTGAAGGACTTTGTTCTTTTCAAAAGGATAAAGTGGAGATGTTTGAAACTCTTTGGGAAATTTCCTTTCTTTGTGTAACATTATACACAGTGCAGTGAAAATATATGGATTAATTTTTCTGAAAATAAAGTAACTTTATTGAGGTACAATTTTCCCACTGTATAAATTCACTCATTGCCAACTGCTATGGTTGATACATTGTGTCAACTTGAGAAGTTTAGAAGTTTAACTAAGAGACTCAGCAGGGAGGCCGGGTTCTTACTTTGTAAACAATCCCATCCTGTGCAAGAGGAGGGTAAGGAGATTTTGTGAGTGCTACACTGGCCCTGGGCGGAGGTGGAGGGGGGTGTTACAACATAAAAGAGGAAAAGAGGCTTGCTCTGCCCCTCTTCTGCTCTGGCTGCTTTTGCTGGCTACTTTCTTGAAGTGTTGCCCCAGTGCCATGCCACCCTGCCATGGAACCAACTGATTATGGACTGAAACCTCCACAAACATTGAACTAAGTAAACCTTTCTTTCCTTCATTTTGGGTGTTGGGTATTTTGTCCCAGCAACATGAACATACAATTCAGCGATGTTTTGGAGATCCACAAAATTGTTTACCATGATGGTAAATCAGTTTTGAAATACCTACATCACCCCAATGATATCATTCTCATGCATTTACTACTATTAACACCTCACCCCATCCAACCCTTACTTTGCAGTTTGCCTGCATAGTTGTGATTTCTCAGGATATCCCATGTAAGTGAAGTGGCTTCTTATGTTTAATTTCTTTCACTGACAGTCATGTTTTTTGAGGTTCGTCCATGTCAATAGATGTATCTGTAATTTATTCCTTTTTATTGCTGAATAGGAGTATGGATATCCCACATTTTGTCTAGTCATAATTTATAAGTTAATTTTATCCTACACCCAGAGGAAAATAATTAATCTTGGGAGAACATTCATGAGGAAACCACAGTCTACAACCTGGGAACTTCAAATTTTCCTCATGTAGTTGGTTATTTAGAATAAGATCATGTTCTTTTGGTGAAGTGAGTGTCGGTTTTAGTCCATTTTCTGATGCTGTAACAAATTTTCTGAAACTGGATATTTTATGAAAGAAAAAGTTTATTTTTCCCCATAGTTCTAGAACATGAAAGTACGAGAGTATGGTACAACGTCTACTCATAGGTAAGAACTTCGTGCCATGTTTTGTCATAGCAGAAAGTAAAAGGGCAAGCCAGTGCACACAGTCCAGACAAAATGTCAGTATGACCTTGCTTAACAACAACCAAGTCTTGAGGTAAGTGATCCAGTTTCAAGGGAATTAATCTAGTCCTGTGAAAAAGACATTAATCTCTGTTAATGATCTAATAACCTCTTTTTTTTTTTTTTTTTTTTGGCACTGGGGATTAAACTCACAGCCTCACGCCTGCCAGACAGGTGCTTAAGCCACTGAACCAAACTCCCAGCTCTAGTTTTTTGAAGCAGGGTTGCACTATGTAGCTCAGGCCGGCCTTGTGCCCATGTTGTAGCCCAAGCTGGCCTTGAACTCACAACGCTCCACCTACTCACAGTGCTGGGATTAAAGGTGTGCGCCACCACGCCCAACAATGATCTAATAACCTCTTAAATACGCAACTTCCCAACATCATAGCCATGGTAATCAAATTTCATTGTGAGTTTTGGAGTAGACAAACCGTATTAGAGCCATAGCAGTGTTGCTCAAGAATTGCTATGGTATAGACTGTCCAGGAGTTAAGGTCCTCTGGTGTCCTGCTTTTTAAGCATATATTTCATCACCTAGAGAAGTTCTGCTAAATCTACCATGAGAATATGCAGCATCCACCATGGAATGAACATCTTTTGAAGAGTGAGTAATTCTCAGAAAGTGTAAGCACAGAGAGTAGAACTTCATTTGCTTTATGGGAACTGACTGTATCTGTTTGTCTTTAGATAAATCATTCCCCCTATTTGTCCACAAATAATGTGCATGTAGCCTCATTCAGTGTGAAACTCATTTTTATTATACTACACAATCAAGTAGTGAACCCATATACAGCTCTCACATTCTCCCAATATTTAGCAAAAGGAACTGAAAATTGGTGAATGGTCAAGTTGGCTTAGATAAGTTTTCAATGCATCCAAAATGATGTATCGAGTGCTTCCATACAGAAAATGAATATATGCATGTGGGACACATTATGGAAGTTTGCTGTGGACACATGACTAGTTCTGGCCAATGAAATGTGAGCAGAAGTAGTAATTTATTTCCAGTCCAAAACAACTCATTGGCAATCCCTCCACCCTAGACCCACCGCCATGATTCCTGAAACTCTCCATTGAGAAGCTGCCTATCAGGAGGGCACATCTAACAGACTGTGATGGCAACATGTAGCTTGAACAAGGAATAAACCTTTGGTGCTTTATGTTACTGTGATTGGAGGACAGAGTGAGGCTTCTTATTGCCATGTTACCTCTTGCTTGGTTACAAATGCAAGGATTGTGTTGGACTCAAGGAGTTGTCACTCAAGTGGAGAGGTCTATCACTGATCAGACTGTTAGAGAAAAGCAATAACAAATTACTAAGAGTGACAAGTGCATGGTCTGGGAAAGTCATGGAAAAACCAATTTGCCAAAGGTGATGGTGGTTTCTTGTGCACTTGTGCGATGGCCCAGAAGCTCAAACATGTTTCTAGCAGTCCATCAAATTGAGGCATGTGACCAGTCAACACACACCTCTGTCACTTCCCTGCCAGGGTGAGGAAACAAATGCCACAGCAGGGTTAGTGTACCCATAAGGCTTCTGCTCTCAGGCTGAGCTCAGAACACCGTACTCCCCTTGAGCAGCCTGTGACCTAAGACAAGGCCCAGGATCCCTCTCTAACCCAGTGGTGCCAGGTGCTCCTCCTACAAAGTTTCACTGAGGGAATTAGAAGGTCAAGCTACCAATCTAATAGTTTTAATCAGTTGTTTCTTGATATTGGTGAAGCCTGGAGTCCATAACCTCCCACCTCCAGGATACCGAAATGCACTGATGTTCAAGTATCTTCTACAGAATGGGATAGCATTGGCATAGAACCTACATATATCCTCCTGTACACTTTAATTTATCTCTAGATTACTCATAATACTTAATTCAATATAAATGTTGTATAAATAGTTGTACCGTTTGGAGAATAATGCCAAGGGAAAAAGCCTGTACATGTTCAGCACAGATGCAATTTATTTCGAGTATTTTCCATCCTTGGTTGGTTGGATCTGTGGATGAGGAATGGAGTTATTATACACACATATGATAATGATAATAATAATACTGCTTTTCCTTTGTGCTTTTCAGTTTACAAAACACTTTTGTCTATATTAAAATGGTTTCATGTATATTAACTTCCTGGTGGCTTTCTAGCTCATTTGTAATAAAAAGGAAATTCCTTAGCATGAGCCGTAAAGCCTTGTGTGCTGTGGGTTCTGCCCACCTCACCAAACCCATGTGTCCTCTCGCTTACATGGCTCCAGCCACAGACAGCCTTGCTGTTTTTCAGACCCTCAAGTGCCCACTCAAAGCCTTGGTGCACACAGCTCCTTGTACCTCCAGCGCTCCTTCCACATACAGTCAGCCCTCCATCCTTAGAGACATCCTCAGGGGCAACTGGCCAGTAATTAAAAATATTCAAACCAAGCCAAGTATGGCGACACATGCCTGTAATTCCAGTACTCTGGGAAACTGAGCCTGGTTTGGACAAGTTAGCGATTTAACAAGACTCTATCTCCAAATAAAAAAGACTGGAAATGTAGCTCAGTGAGACACTAAAATAAACAAGCAAATAAATAAATTTAGAAATGCATCTGTCCTGAGCATATAGAGATATTTTTGTCATTATTTGCTGAATAATACAGCACAACATCTGCGTGTGTAGCATTTATATAGTATTAGATAGAATAAGCCATCTAGAGATGATTTAAAGCATACCAAAGGATATACACAGGCTATATGAAAATACTACACTATTTTAACATAAGGAAGCTGAGAATCCATGGATTTTGGTATCCTTGGAGGGCCTGCAACCAGTCCCTGTGGGTACTGAAATGACTGTACAATGAGGATTGTCCTTTTCTTTCCTCCCCAGGGTATCCTTCCACTGAGCTATCCTGAGCCCTTTTTATCTATTTTCTTGAAACAGGGGCTTGCTAGGTTTCCTACATTGACCTTGGATTGGCAGAATCACAGGCATGTGCCACCATGCCTGGCCTCCAACACTATTTTAAAGAGCAATTTCCTTGTCACCAAATCGAGTTGCTTCTCCACTCCAGTCATTTTATTTTTAAATATCATGTTTCATCATCTTTGTCTCATGCACCATTTAATGTGAAAATTTTACTTCTTGCTTGGCTGCTTGCACAACCTAATTGAGAGAAAGGAGACTTACATGAACTCAGTGCCTAGGAGAATTAATTGAATTTTCATCATATGGAGGATACATTTATTTCCTTTATTGCACCTGGTTGGAGAGAAGTCAAACGACTTGCCTGCAGGCTCAGGGCTAAAATTTAGTAGAACTTATGAGATTGGCCACTGGGTCTGTGGCATTTCTCACCCAACCAAGCCAAGCCTCGCTGTCCTGTGCCTTGTGCTCTGTGCTTGTGTTTTATGGAGAAGCTGTCTCAATTGTCTGCCACACTGCCACAGAGTGCAGGAAACGATTCACACTAAAAGTATGATGTGTTCACTTTTTGGCGATCCTTTCTGAGAAGGCTTAGAGTTTAACAAAGTAAAAGCAGGAGCCTGGGCCTCAGCATAAGTAGATGGGCCCCCAGTCTGACACCATGAAATGGCCTTCAAAGGGATGTCATTTCATACAGAGTTTTGTTCTACTGGTGGCCAGGCAAGGCTGTGATATCTTGAGCTGACAAGGGCCAGACCTGAGTGGGCTTCAGGTCCAGGCTGTACCTCAAATTTAGACTAATTGGCAGACAAGACAATACAGCTGCTATGGGGGTTGTGAGGACCAGATGTTCGCTTCACAGTGTTTATTGGGTATCTCCTATTTGGGTCCTACTTAATAGTTCTTAAATAAATATACTCATTACCTTATAAACATCATACATACATTGTAGCAGTTTGGGCTAATAGACTGAATTGTTCTATGTAAATTAATGTCACCAATCCCTCTTTATCCATTGTTTCAGTTACTTAAATTCATTATGTTTCAAATATATGTACATCACAATAAAAGGGGAGGGGTAGAGAGAATATTCACATAACTTTTACCATAGTAGGTTACTATAACTATTTCATTCTGTTATTGGTTATCATTGTCAATCTCTGTGCCTAGTTCATAAATAATCCTTTGTCATGGGTATGTACCTAAGTAAAAGAAATCATAGATTATACATACAGAGTTCAATACAATCTGTGGTTTCAGGGAGCTGGAAACACATCCCTCGTGTTTAAGGGAGGATTACTGTCTTTCTGACTCTGATTTGGCATTTCTTTGTTTTCAGGCATCTCCAGGTTCTCAAAAAATCATTTGGTTTTAAGAAAGGCCCATAAAGAAAATTGCAAAACAGAAAGTGGTATGAGTTGGAAAGCCACCTTCCATTCTTCGGAAGATTCCCTGAGCTCTTGGAGTCTGAAATGAACATGTAATTTTATACAGAGGGAGGAGCAAGAGCCCCAGAAATGAAGGGCTTGTCCTAGGTTTACGAAGGGCCAGGATGAGAAGCTGCTATCCCTACAGCCATCCCATTCTCTCCTACTAGTCCATGCACTCAACTAGAGAGGAACAAAGTCTTGGTTGACCTCCCTGCACTCTCAGTGTCGGGATCTGTCTGAGCCCTGTCCTTGTACCAAGGGACAATCTCATGTTGTCTGCTACTGGGAGAGATCATGGATAAGCAAGGAGATTAAGTGACTAATTCTGCTTACTGCCCTTACACAATGCCAGCAGGTAACTGATTTGAAGCTTAATGCCTGAGTTTAGCCACAAAGGAGCCTGACAGTGGGAGGTGCACAAGAAGTGCTGTTGATTGGAGGCGATCCCAGGGCTTCTAGTGGGTGGGTGGGAAACCACTTACAGGAAGATGTACAAATGTGTCTGTGTGCAAGAATATGATATACTCTGTGCACTTGTGTGCATGCGTGTGTGTATGTGTGTGTGTGCGCGTGTGTGTGAAGAGAGAGGACCAAAGTACCTATGCATCGGAAAAGCCCTGGAGTTACCTTGTTCAGGCCACTTGATTTATAGATGGGGAAACTGAGGCCCAAACAGAAAAGACCTGCTCAAAAAGTGGCTTCTATGCATCCCTACCATAGAAGAAAAAGGCATTGTTTTTGCTACTACTGACTGGTCACTTCTCACCTCCAAGAGTTCTGGCTGTTTTTATCTCTGCCAGGAGGACTGTTTGTTCCTTGAGATGAGCACTGGTCCTGGAGCCTGGCTGCTGAGGTTGACACATTCCTGATGCAGGAATTGCAGGCACCATGATAGCAGGACCCGGCAGCTGGAATGCTCTGCAGAATCACAGGAGCTGGAGGACAAGTGACCTAGTGGTGGCAGCAGTGTAAAGGTGGGCAAAGACTGTGGCCCTCACACGGGAGCACTCAGGGCCTCCAGGAAGCAGCTGTCACACAAAACTAGACATATGCGGCCTTCGGAAGCCAGGCCTGGGATTGCCAGACCTCAGAAGTTTGACGGGAATCCAAAAACCAAGAGACTTCTTAAGGAAAAATCTCTCCTTTCTTTTTCCTTGATAAAGTCAAGTATTTAAGATACCACCCAACCCCTCCCAGTACTCTACCATCTGCAGTCAAGATGAGGCCCAGAGCCCTCTGTTTACATTACTGATCATTTTGTTGATGGGAACATTGAGGTTCAGAGAAAAGAACTAGTACTCAGGTCTCACACGTCCTTGTGCCCTGTTGTTTTTTCCACTCCCCTGCACACAGAGCTATACGGGAGCGTGTCTGCTGATAGGGAGCATGACCAGCTAGCGAGCCAGAGCTCTGCACGCCAAAAGTTACAGCCACCTGTGGCAAAGAATGGTTCTTATCCACACAGGCTGTAGAGCAACAACTGGCCATAAATATTCGCACGTGATTGTTCACTCTTCACCCCAGATCGTAGCTGCATCCATGACCCATCGCAGCCCCTGGCTCCTTTACAAGTGCTTTCTTGGTGGTATTGCTACCTCTGAGTCTTGAGTAACATAGTCCTCTCTGCTGGACAGAGAATCTGGGCAAAACTTCAGCATGAGGTCCTGAAGGACAGGTACTTAGTTGGTGTCTCATTTCTAGTGTGTTCTCAGAACCTGGGACAGAGCCTGGCACCCAGCAGGTACTCAATAAATATAAAGGAGGAAAAGGAATGAAGGAAGAAAAAAGAAAAGAGGGCAGGAAATCTATGAGTGTATGCTGCAATCTTTAGAATTAGACCCCTGAAAAGTAAGGCAGTACCCAGATACCTTCAGGTACCTAGTACCTTTGTGGCTAATTCCTTGGAAAGAATTCCAGCTTCGGTCACACTCCAGTGTAGTGTGGAGGAGGAAGTGGTATCTGGGGGCAGTGCAGAGAAGTGGTATCTGGGGGCAGGGAGGAAGAAAAGGTCAAAGGTTTATGTCCTCTTAGTCAATCCTGACAGTGTCCCTGGCTCTGGACAAGTTATTCCATCTTTCCATATTTCCATTTATCCACTGTATTTGTTTTCTATTGTTGCTGTAAAAAAAAAAAAAAAAAAAAAAAAAGCCATAATCTTTAACCACATTTTTTTTCCTTACAGTTCTATAGATTAGAAATCTAAACTAAGTAGGTATTTCTCCTGGAGACTGCAGAGGAAAATCCATTCTCTTACCTTGTCCAGCATCTACAGGCTGCCTTCCTTCCTTGACTCGTCGCCTTTCATCTGTCTAAGCTCTGCTTCCATTGTCACATCACAGTGTCTTTGATGGTCTCTCCCTCTCTCCTAAAAACCCTTGTAGCCAGGCATGGTGATGCATGCCTGTAATCCCAGCACTTGGTAGGCTGAAGCAGGAGGCTCACTGAGAGTTGGAGGCCAGTCTGGCCTACACACCAAGTTCAAGGCCAGCCTGAATTACTCAAACAAACAAAAAAACAAATCCTTGTGATTACAGTGGAAGTTCCAAATAGCCCAGGGCAATCAACCTATGAATGTTGAGATCTTTAAATTAATTACACTACCAAAGTGCTTTTTGTCAGATAATGTTAACATTTCCACAAATTTAGGGGACACCACATTCACCAAATTAATAGATAGATAGGTAAATGCATAGACAGACAGATAGATAGATAAGTGATATTACCTTTTCTCATAAGATTGCGTTTTGAGTGTTGCATGCAAAAAATGCACACACAAAAAGGAGCTTTATAAATACAGTCATCCCTTGGTATCCGCAAGGATGATTTCCAGGACACCCTGGGATACCAAACTCCACGGACATTCAATTACTTCCTGCAGAATGGTGCAGCGTTTGCATATAAGCGGTGCGTATTCTCCTGTCTAATTCAAATATCTAATACAGTGTAAGCGCTGTGCAAATGGTTATTACACTGTATGGTTGAAAGAATAATGATGGGAGACAAGTCTGTAATTATGTGCTATAGATGTGATTTTTAAAGATATTTCTGATCCTAATTCATCTCAATGTGTGGATAGACAGCTGTGAGTATGAGGAACTGTAATCTTCTTACCAAGTCTCCAATTACTCATCTTGTCCTGTCTTGGGTGGTGGGTACAACTTTGAAACATCTTTCTTATACTGAAAAAATGTGATACAATATTAAAGAAAATATTTGAGAGCCCTTAAAATGCCCCACACTTTCCACCTTGAGAGTAATTCTGCTTGTTTCTTGGTTTCTTCTAGTCTTTACCCAAAAGGAGATGCCACTGCCATAACTACAGTCATTTTGTGTATACGTTTTTGTCAAACTTGCCTTACCCAGTGACCTCATGAGCCACTGGCCTTGTTCCATGCTATGACACTGCCTGGAAGTCACAGCAGAGTGTCATTTGCAAAAGGACTTTGTTTTAGAAACAATGTTCTGTAATTTCTTTGACCATATACTGGAGTCAGACAAGCTCCAGGTTATTCTAGCTAATTTAATTAGAAATTATTTAATTTTAATTTAAAATTATTTAATCTAATTTTGTTTATGCCATTGTCAATAATATTAATATTAAGAATATCTTTATGGAGCGCATGATAAGTGTGGCATATACATAATATACATATAAGAAAATAAATAGGAAAATTAATGAACAAAATAACCAATAAGAGGAGACTCAACATACAAATGAATGGAGTTAATTAGTAGGAATCTTAGTGAATCATTCATTTATTCTAGCTTAAATGTTTGAGCAATTGATATGAATAAACCCAGACAAAAACCTTGCCCTCATGGAGTTTACATTCAAGTGTAGAGGGAGAGAGAATGGGAAAATAAGGAAATGGGCAAGGTAATTTCAGATAGTTACAGTGTGAAAAGAAAATAAACCAGGGCAGTAGATGAGAGACAGTTAAGAGGGACGAAGGGTGAATCACTGCAGACAAGATCATTCACAGAGGCTCCTCAGAGGAGGAACACTCTGGGCTGAGACCCAAGTTATGAGTGGGAACCAGTCATGCAAAGATCAGATACAGACAAAAATAAGTGCAATAGTAACTGAACCTTGGGAAAGTTTGGCACATTTGAAGAAAAAGAAGAAGCCAAATTTGCTCCCAGCACAATAATTGAAGGCAAGGGTCCTACCCAACAAGGATTTAGAGGGGCCAGAGCCCTGGGCATGAAGGGCTTACAGTACAAAAAGAAACCATCAGAGGGTTTAAGTAGAGACGAGGCATTTATAAGTTAGATGAATGAATAAATGAGCAAGTGAGTCATTAAGCGGAGCACAGAGACGAGGGCTCCTGAATGAGTGATTGTATCAGCGCATGTGTGTAGCAGACACTGTAATGTTCCACCTGATGCCCTTTCAGGAATAAAGGACCCCAGACACTGACATGACTTCCAGCAGGCAGTTGTCAGCTCTCAAAGACAACCACCTTGACCTCTGTCATACTTCCTTCCCAGGGCAGCCCAAATCTGATGACAAGCAAGAAGTTTGTCTTAGCCATTTCCACATTTACAAGGTTTGGGTATAAAGACAACTTCACTTCTTGGCACCAAAGGTTTTGTTTTGTTTTTGGCCTGAGTCCATTTTTTGTTGCTATAATGAAACCCCTGGTACTGGTTATTTATAAAGAATTAAAGTTTATAGAGCTAACAGTTCTGGAGATATGGTAAGTCCAAGAGTATGGCACTGGTACCTGCTTGCATCTGGTGAGGCTTTTTACTGTATGACAGATGGCAGAGGACATCACATGTAAGACAGAGCAAGTGTGCCAACTCTGGTCCCTTCCTCTTCTTACAAGGCCACTCATGCCATTGTTGGAGCTCCACTTTTTGACCGTCTCTTTTCCTGTTTAACCCTTAAAACACCACCTGCAAATCTGTTCACCTATGAATTTGAGGATTAGGCTTCCAGTATATGACCTGGGTAGGATAGGGAAGTGCATCAGTCAAAGCATAGCACAGATCTTAAGGTCTGACCCTCTATGTCTGCTCAAGAGGGCTCTGAAAACTCATTCAAACTTTGAGACTCTCTTGAAATGGGCAGAAGCATCCACTGAGATTATATCACAGCTCTGTGTCTCATTGAACAAAACACCACTTCTGCCTCTGCCTTCTATGAGTGTTGATTATGAGCTGCTCCCTAATAAACCTTGAGTCTGCTTGCCAGGGAGCCTACCCACTGTGTATCAATCAGTGCATGAAGGAGTAAGTGAGCAGGTGACTAAATGAGTGAACAACTCAAGTACCTGTTATCTGATCACTTCTAGGTTTGCACAGTGTCTCCCAGAAGTCCCCACGGAGGCCCTGAGAGGGAAATCTCTACTGGAAAGCAGTATCTCCAATGGTCTCTCTGAGTTGAAGTTACACCTACCCTACAAATTGCACATGAGATTGACACTTGAGTATAAGAAGTGGGAATGGTGGTGGCAAATGGAAATGTCCATAGCCCTAGTATCCACTAAACCCTACTTCTTTGTTCCCCATGTGGCCCAATGCCAGCCCTAAGAGCCTCGCCAACTCCAACAATAGGTTGGAGAAAAACAGACTGCATCCTTTGGGAGACACATTTATAACAAGTTTTCATTTAACCTCCTCTGTGCCCTACAGAGTTAACACATTGTTGAAATATACTCAATTTCTGCTTATTTAAAGGATCTTTATTTGGTGCTTGCTTGAGTACAACCAATGTTATTACTCTCTTCACCCTGAGCATTTACCTGACAGAATTTTTTTAGCATTTTTTTAAAAAGTAAAACTTTACCCCCACATACATACTTCTTTATTTTCAGGAGAGGCTGGGGCAAGTGGTGAATATCAATTCATGGGTCTGTGGCTACAGCATCCTGGCTGTTAAATCCAGAAGCACCTCCTCTTTCATTTGTAATTTTTATTGTTGCTTTCTCATAAGCAAAGGATGGCATGGAAACCCCCCAACACCTGCCCTCTGCATTGCATTCACAGCAATTTCAAATTAGGCTTTCATTACTTTAGCACTCCAAGAGATGGCCAGCTCATATTGGCATTCAAAAAGTGTCAGGAGCAGCAGAAAGTTGCTGAGGCCCGTGTTAGTGTTTGTGGGATGCCAGACATCTGGGCTGCTGGGATGCTTTCGCACACTATTTTTTTTTTTTTCTGCTTTCATCCAGCTGTTTGCCATTGGGTTCTGCTGCCTCTGATTGACTCAAGAGTGTGCTAGAAAAGCTGCTTTTATATAACCAAAAACCATGAAATTGAAAGTGATCAGGGGCATGTTCTTAGAGACTCAAGTTGCTCACCAGCTTGGACAATCGCATAATGGATCCTGCCAAAACTCACCACTGAAGGTCTTTTGGGCAACTTGAAGATTTACCCTGGTTTTTCACATAATTACTTTCTGTCTGTAGATGTCACTTTTATTTATGAGTTTACTCATAGTCTGGTTCAGATATCAATTGTATTGTTGTCTCCTCGAGTTCATAGGACATGTAGAATCTTGCACTTTAGTATTGGTAAGGATTCTCCAGAGAAACAGAACCAACAGGATACAGATGTAAGTATATAAATTAGATTAGCTAGATAGATAGATAGACAGATAGATATACATGTATAAATATTGATTGATTCTTTTTTTAAAGGACTGATTTAAACGATTGGAGGGGCTGATGACCGCAAAATATTCAGGATAAGTATGCAACCTGAAGACTCAGGAAGAACAAATGCTACTTGAGACCTAGGACAATAATGGAGACAGATTTCTTCTTCCTTGGAAGATTGTAGTCTGTTTGTTTGCTTGTTTTTCCTTTTTGAGACAGGGTCTCACTATGCAGTTCAGGCTGGCCTTGAGCTCACTTTGTAGTGCACGCTGGTCTCAAACCTTCAAAGGTCCTCCTGCCTCAGCCTCCTGAGTGCTGGGATTATAGGCATGCCCCACCACACCCAGCTGCAGTCTTTTCTTTTAAAGCCTTCAACTAACTGGGTCAGATTCATCCCTATTTTATGGGAGAATAATCTGTTTTACTCATAATTTAAGTATTATCCTTACCTTTTAAAAAATCCTTGTCATTTGCTTTCAGGCTTGTGTTTGACCATGCAATGGAGTACCATGGCCTGACCAAGTCAATACACAAGATTAACCATCACTCTAGCCTACCTACACCCTAGGGGAGCTAGAAGTCCAGGAAAATCTAAGAAGCAAAGCCTGTATGGTTCATCCAACATGTCTCTGGTGAGCAGTCTCTGGAAATGATGGTTCTCCTCCCCAGGATCCCACCATCTCCTCCTCTCCACAAACTTGGAACTAACCCTTGTGGAGAATGGAAAATGCTCAGTCTTCCACAATATGAGTTACACAGTCCACACTATTGTGACTGGACCCCAGAAAATGCCAAAGAACCAGTAACAAACCCAATTGCTTGTGAACACTCAGAGCCTTTCTGTGATAAGATCAGGTCCTTGAAGGGAAAGGCCACATCTGTTTCATTTTCTTCTTTATCCCTACCCATGATGTAATGCATGGCACATAATAATGATTCAATTTATTTCCCATCTATAGCATACAGATTCTCACCTGGTTGTTGGTAGAGAAGTAACCAGGTATGAAAAATATGTGAAAGTCCAGGACCCTGAGATGAGTATATGGTAGGTACTCATGAAGTCATTACTGAGTATGGTCAAGTGCATGTATGTTGAATGAGTAAATAAGGTCATCCTTAGCATGCAAACACTAAATATAAATAAAGCTGAAAATCCATTCTTTGAGTTATAGAGTGGATATAGGTGGGTGAATAGATGGATTGAGTTTATAACATGGGTATAGGTGAGTTAGATTTGTGGAATTTGTACAGGTAGGTTGGTTACAACCAATAACAATAGCACAGGACTCTTGGCATTTCACACAGTACAGGTATAACCTCCTTGGAGACTATAACAGTCATGGCAGCATAATTATCATTAATATTATTATCACATTATAGAATAAGAACACTGAGGATCAAAAGCAATTTTCTTAACTTTAATATTTCCCCCATTCCTTTTTCTTAGAGAGACAGAGACAGAGAGACAGAGGGAGAGAAAACATGTGTACCTATGTCTCTGTCTTTGTGGGGATATACATGTGTGCCTACATGTGTGGCTGTGGGTGTGCATACAGAGGAGTACACTCGGGAGTGAAAAATTGGGGATAGTTGAATCTAATCCTGAAAGTGTTCACAGAACTTTTGGATGTCCCTCGAAGTCAAGCTTCTTTCCAGGTCATCAAAATGTACACTTGGGTAATAACACACACATAATTAACTGAACAAATATAATGAATCTGTCTGCAGTGACATGATAGTTGGTGCTGAAGCCTATTAAAGCACATTTAATTAAAAATGCATTAAATCTTCAAGCTTCTGAACACACCCTGCACTTCTTCAAAGCTGCTCCTCCATTAAAGTCTTCCCCACTATTAACTATGAGTCAGCTCGTGACCCTTTGGGCATGACCGGGTGAGGTGAAGTGGATCTTAAATGCCAGCACTAGTATATCACAGGCACTAATGAATTTAAATCAGGGAGATTAATTCCATTCATTCAGCTGCTTATTTCAGAAGCAACTGTCATGCTGAGCTTAATTGCTGGAGATAGTTGAAGGCACTAAGAGGTTGAAGTTGGTTGGTGGCCAAGCATCAATTATTTGGGCCACTGTGCAGTAGGGATCTGAGGATGATTAAAATCCACAGACAACTCAATGGCCCTTGTTTACCATTAGCTTCTGTCTCCTCTGCCAGCCAGGCTGTTACAGACTCAGTGGGCAGTGACGAGGTACAGGGCGATGCTGTCTGGCTTCAGATGTCTTCCACCCTGTGCACCGCACTCCTTCCAATGGAAAGGTCTCATCCCACTGGCTGCCTTGTCTCTTTGCCTAGTTAGTTTCTTTTCATGCTGCAGCTGAGGGTATATGCAAGAGAATGATAAAAGTAGTCAAGAGTTGAGGAGAGGAAATGCAGTAATTGTGCTCTTGAGAAGCACAAGGGCATTTGCACAAGCTTTACATATGTCACACCCTCCTTGGCTCTTGGCATGATCTGATCCCAGCACAGACATTGTTCTGAACCTCTTTTTCTAAAGGGGGTTTCTAAGGTACATAAGAGGTTATAAAATTTCTTACTATCCTTGAGAGGGTTTGAACCCCCAATCTCTTGCCATGATTTCAT